>JAXQQM020082318.1:0-195129 GCA_034641835.2 Pinus albicaulis | reverse complement strand
GCAGGCCTCAGCCTCCCCGATTTCAATAAGTTGATTAATGACCCTATCCGCCATGACGCTAGTTGGCCTGCTATGCCGAAAAAGCTCCCTTCCGACATCCCTAAGTTTGAAGGTCTGGCTGGCGAAGATCCCACCAACCACATCCGTTCCTTCCACATGTGGTGTTCTTCCAACTCTATTACCGATGACTCCATCTGCCTTCGGTTGTTCCAACACACGCTTACTGGCGAAGCTTCGAAATGGTATGTTGACCAGACCACCTCTTCCCATACCACCTTTGCAACCATTGCCCAAGCCTTTCTATCTTATTTGCAAATCCCTCTCTGATACGACACTGGTACAGAGCTTTTGACTTCCTTCCGTCAATCCTCTTCAACCCGCCTTTCCACTTATGTCCGAGATGGCGGAGAAAACTTGTGTCGACTCCCCTTATGTGGAGATACACATATGGAGTAGTTCCTCGCCTCTCCTAGCTCACATTGGCAAGATGTCGCCTCTATTTCCCTCAAGCCAGAAGAAACCACCCTCCAAATAGCCTTGAAATATGACACGATCTACACTCGATCTGGTTATGTTTACACCTCCTTACGACCTCCCCAGGCCCGGTGGCGCTAACGCCCCGGGGGCATCTCATTCCGCCGACGGTATCGTTGGAGCCCTCTCTCATCCGCCTGCCCCACCTCCTATGGGCTATGGTCTCCCTCCCGGAGGGGCCAGCACCTCTAGCACTTTTCCCCCTCCCGGTAGCATGCATCTAGGATACGGCGTCCCTTATCCTTTTTCCCAACCTCCTGCTTACCTCAATGTTACCCAACCTAACCATTATCCTTATCCGCAGCCTGGCGCGCCAGCTCCTCCAGCATTTGCGCTTCCACCCCCCTTGCCTCCTCAACCCCAACACCAGCACCTACAGCCCCCTCCCGGGCAAGTATTTGCATAGCAGGGCGCGACTAATCCCCCTTCCTCTCAAAGAAGGCGGAGAGGCAATCAAAACCAATCTGCCCCTGGTACTCGTGGACCCAATCCTCACAGTGTTGACTCTAGCCCCGCTACCCAGCAACAGGGCTCTCCGCCCAAGTCGGACAGGCCTATTCGCACAAATAAGCCCTGTTCGTGTTGCGGTGTCTACGGTCATTACACCCACGATTGTCCCCTTTTACCATAGATGCGGCAGATGTGGGAGTCTCAAGCCACATTGCGAGGACAACATCCCTCCCCTCATGCTCCCCCTAATGTGGCCACTACTCAACTGGCTGTGTTTACTGATCCTTTCCCTCAGCAAGGTTTCATGGCTACCCAACCACCTGACAGACAAGCGGCCACTCAACCTTCCCCTTCTGGTTCCTCCGATTACCAGATCCTCATGATGAACTCTGATCCTTTTCCGATCGTCGACCTTAATCTTCATACTCGGTCTCGCCAGTACCCCAAGCCCTCCCGCTCAGTCTGCCTCCGAGCCCCCCTCTTCAGGTCCTACAGAGCCTCTTTCGACACCCAATGGTCCCTTACATATCCCTCAACCCCAAGTCGAGGTTCATGACAAGATTCCTGCGAGACCATTACGTCGAAATGCTACTCCTGGTCGAGCTGCTTAGCCATATAGTATAGTAGATGATTTGGCACAGTCTCCTGCTGCCATTTCCACATTGGAACTCCTCCAGTCATGCCCTTCCCAAAAGAAGGCTCTACTATCTTCCATGGGCGCTGTAGATCCTGCTGACGCCCTTATGATCGTTTTTGACGCCCATCAGTCAGAGCATCCTCCTCTTCCTGCTTCCGTCGCTTTCCAAATCTCAGTCACAATCTGGAACGCTAATGTTTCTCGGTGCATAATTGATGAGGGGGCATCCACCTGTGTGATGTCCGCTTCGGTTTGGAAGCAGCTCGGATCTCCTGAATTGGCCCCTTCCATGATCACCCTTCGAGCGTGGGATGACCACGCCTCCTAGCCCATTGGCCTCTTCCGTTATTGTCCTATCACTCTTGCGGGCAAGACTGTTTGCGTTGACGTTGAAGTCATCGACGCCCCTTTAGATTACAACATTCTCTTGGGGCGATGCTACACCTATGCCATGTCTGCTGTCCCTTCTGCGGTTTTTCGCAAGATGTATTTTCCTCACAATGGGAAGGCAGTCACCATTGACCAGTTGAAATCTCATGAGCCAAAATCTCAGACCTCCCCTGAGACGACCATCTCTTCTGTAGCCAATAAGCAAACCGTCGATTCCTTGACCAGTGCCTCTCCCGGTGTCTACAAAGACTCCTCTTTGCTTGGCACTCTCCCTGGTCTCCCTCCTCCTCCTATCTCTAATCCCAGCTTATCGAATGTTTGCATGATGCAATCATCTCGGGCAGCCATTCCGCAGCCCGCTACGGCTAGTCAGCCACCTCAACATCGCCCACCGCAACCCGCTCCTAGCCATTCATCTTCGCCAGCCGGACCTCCTCCTCCTGGCCCCTCTCCTACCGCTGGTATCCCTGAACCCCTCTATCCTCCTGGATCTGTTCCCCCAGGCCTCAACCACCTCGGTACCGTTCCTCCCAGTCATTTCCCCTCCGGTCAGATACCGTTACTCATTCCCCCCCCGGGCGTGTATTCGGTACCTGTTATGGCCACCCTCTCTCTCCCCAACTTGACCCTGGGCATACCTGTCTGGTACCTTAACCCTCCAGCCACTACCCCACCCAGTCACCCCAAACCCTACCTTGCTTTGACCCCGGTCCAACCGGTCCCCCTTACTTCCCCCGCTACCTCGGTGACTCCCACACCTCCGCCAGCACCATCTCCTGTTGCGACGGTCTCAGGAAAGGGGGGCAAAACTCACACGAAACCCAATAAGGACCAAACCGCCCTGACCAACCCTACCCTTCCTCGACCGCCAAAGCACGCTATCCAGTGCGCTTTGTGCGATATTGTTGGTCACGCCACCCATACATGTCCTGAATTGCCACATCTCAAGACCCTGGTCAACGAGACGTTTCCGGAATCTGATCTCCCTGAAGTCTACGTCACGATACCTGCTTCTATCCCGAAACCCAAAACGTTGCGCACAAATCACCCCTGTGCTTTGTGCGATTTCCATGGCCATTACACACACCTTTGCCCCCGCCTTGACGAGTATCGTTCCTCCTTAGCCACGTACCTCCAATTCAAGGCTACGCATGCCCAGATCCCTTCTTTCTTGTTGGCAAGTTCTATCCCGGTAGGCCCAGAGGATCTTCCTACCCCTATCCACATTTCCCCCCCGCTGTTGAACCAACACAGCTGCCGTCCACCATCTTTTACCTATCCTCCTCCTTGAGAGATGATTCGCCTAACCTCCTACCTGTGGACACTCTCGGCTCCACCTCAGTAGCCCTTGGATCTGTTGACGTTGCCCATATGAGCCCGTTTTCACACGATGACCAGTCCGGTATTTCTATATCCTCGGGTGAACTCCCTTCCTCCAGTATTCCCATCTTCCACTCAGATGAAGACATTATGGAAGCCATGACCCACCCTGACTTTCCCTGGGATGATATGCACCATCACGCATACTTCCTCCCACAGCAGTCCCATGACCAATGTGCTGTGGAAACTAAAGATTTCATCCCCCATGCAGTCGACTGGTTCAAAAATCCCATTCCTGCACCTGATGCTTTCGAAGAAGGAAACATGGCCAATATCTCTCCTACCATTAAAATTGACATTTCAGTCAAACCAGGAATCGAAGAATATATCACCTTGGGCGCCCAATGTACCCCGGAAGAAATTGAAGCTTACACTAAGCTTTTGAAAGAATTCCGCGATATTTTCGCCTGGTCATACTCCGAAATGCCTGGACTCGATCCCACCATCGTCGAACACCATATCGACACATGGCCTGATGCCCACCCAGTCCGTCAAAAGTTGAGACCCATTAATCCTTCCAGACGTGATGCTATCAAAGCCAAAATTGATAAGCTCAAGCAGGCTGGTTTCATTTACGCCATTGAATACACCACTTGGGTGTCCAACCCAGTTCCCGTCCTCAAGAAACAAGGCACCATCCGTGTCTGCACGAACTTTTGCGACTTGAACAAAGCTTGTCCTAAAGACAACTTCCCCACACGATTCATTGACCAAATCATTGACGAGTGTGCAAGGCATGAGGTTCTCTCCTTTATGGATGGTTTCTTCGGATACAAAAAAATCGTTATCCATCCTGTTGATCAACTTAAAACCGCGTTCATCAGTCCATGGGGAACTTTTGCTTACGGGGTCATGCCTTTTCGCCTCAAGAACGTCGGCGCCACTTTTCAACGGGCCATGTCTTATTGTTTCCATGACTTAGCTCATATTATCCTTGCTTATTTAGATGACCTCACTGCGCGTTCTAAACATCGGGCGCAACACCTCCACGATCTGCGCACCATTTTCCTCCGATGTCGCAAGTATAATATCCACCTTAACCCGTTGAAATGTGTCTTCTGCGTTCCTGCCGGCCGTCTCCTCGGCTTCATCGTGTCCAAAGACGGTATCACTCTTGACCCCTTAAAAGTTCAAGCCATTCTTAAACTTCCCATTCCTCGTACCTTACGCCAGCTATAGAGTCTTCAAGGCAAAGCTAATTTTCTTCACCGGTTCGTTCTTGAATATGCCACCACTGCACATGGGTTCCTTAGACTCCTCCGATCTAACATCCCATTTGTATGGGATACCTATGCTCATGAGTCTTTTGATGCCCTCAAGCAGGCTCTCACCTCTGCTCCCTTGATCCGCCCTCCTGACTTCGATAGGGACTTCATCCTGTACATCTCCGCTTCCACCTATTTGTTCGCTGGAGTCCTAATTCAGGAAGATGAAAATGGTATCGAGCATGTGATCTATTATGTCAGTAAAAACCTCGTAGGGCCTCCTATTTCCTACTCACATGAAGAAAAATTAGCGTTGGCTGTCGTGTTCTCCGTCCAAAAACTTTGTCATTATATCCTCATGCATTCCACCAAGGTTGTGACTGATTCCAACCCCATGGCTTTCCTTTTGAGTCACCGCATCCTCACTGGGAAGTACGCCCGTTGGGTCGTTATCCTTCAAGAATTCGACCTCACTGAACTCATTTCTGAATTACCTACCGGAACGCAGGACCCTCCAGTTAATGATGATTTTCCCGATGAACACTTATTCGCCATTACTTTGCACGACCCGTGGTATGGCAATATTATTACTTACTTACGAACCCAAAATTTTGCCCTCCACCTTGACCGTGAGGCTCGACGGTGTATCTGATACCAGGCTCCTCGATACCTTCTTATCGGTGACGATATCTATCATTGCGGTATCGATACTGTCCTTCGTCATTGTCTCACACATGCTGAAGCTGAACAGTTCCTCAATGCCTGCCATAGCGATGCTTGCGGTGGCCACCTCTCCGGACTTGCTACTGCCCAGAAAGTCATGCACGTTGGGTATTTTTGGCCTTCCCTCTTCAGTGATTGCATTGAGGCAGTCAAACACTGTCCCAATTGCCAACATTTTGCCCCTAAGGCACGAGCTCCCCCTGCTCCCCTCCATCCTGTCGTCACAACTGGTCCCTTTTGTAAATGGGCCATCGACTTTATGGAGTGTCGACCTCCATCCACTGGTAACCATAAGTATATCATTGTGGTGGTTGACTATTTCACCAAATGGGCTGTAGCTATGCCCACTTTTAACAATACGGCCGCTACCGCCGCCCTCTTTTTCTTTAATCACGTTATTGCTCGATTTGGAGTCCCGAAACAACTGGTCTTTGACCACGGCCGACATTTCGAAGATGAGATATGGCGTGAGCTATCCTCACTGTTGGGTTTTGAGCACCAATACTCCTCCTCCTATTACCCCCAAGGTAATGGCCAAGTTCAAGCAGTCAACAAAATCCTCAAGACCATGCTTCAACACACGGTGAATAAGCACAAAACCAACTGGCATCTTATGCTCTTCCCTGCTTTGTGGGCCTATAGAACTTTTGTTAAAACCGCCACCGGGTTTACTCCTTTCCACCTCATTTTTGGAGAGGAGGTAGTCTTACCGATCGAATGTGAAATCCCTTCCCTTCATCTGGCCGTTGAACTTCTCCCTAACACCCAACCTCTAGAACAACGACTCATCATGCTTGAGTGTGCCTCCGAAGACCATCGTGTTGCATTGCAAACCATGGAAGCGGCCAAGAAACGTACCAAAGCTCAGTATGACCGAAAAGTCCAGCCTCGTACTTTTCACGAAGGCGACCTTGTTCTAGTCTATGACCAGGCCCACGATGCCCTTGGTCACGGGAAGTTCAACTCATTATGGCTAGGCCCTTAAATCATTAGTAAGGATCTTGGTAAGGGGGCATACCTCTTAGAGGATTTGGAAGGCAATCCCCTCCCTAATCCTCGCAATGCACTCTATCTTAAGAAATATTACCCTTAGCATTTCCCTTTTGAAATGCATGTTTTATTTTCTGTTAGATAGCCAGCATCTTTTCATTTTCATACTTTGATACTTCACCAGGACCCACTTCGTCCAAGAAGGGTCACTTCACCTCTCCTCAAAATCGAATTTCCTCACTTACAACAATTGTACTTGGGGCACCACTTTGCCTCCATACTTGTCCATGTTCGTGTCGATTTTCGTCATGAGATACCATCTTGTACTCATGTTTTCATGGTCCCCCATCGGATCTATACTGTGTGGCAGCACCATCAAGTCGCCCTTGTTTAGAGCATCCAAGTTGAGTCATCATCGCATTCATGGAGTCTATCCTAAGTCCCTTTGTACCCCGCTTTAGTCCTCCATCCTTCATTGCTTGGTCTCTCTCTTGTGTCGCACATCATGGCCTTCAGCCCCACTGTCCCCTATCCCTTATGATATTGTGTCCAAGGCTGCCATGTCATTCATGCTCTTTATGCTCTAGCAAGGGAAATCGTCCATTCGCTACTCAGTTCCCTCCATTCCATCATCATCATTGGTATTAGTCTGTCCGTCGCTCTCCTATTTTCTCTCGTGCCTTAGTTGAGGATCTCTCATTGCCTCACCTATGGCAGACCTCCTTCTGTCGACATCAGATCCTTCATTCCAGAAGACAGGTCTAAAGGGCGGTATACCTTGGTTCCAACTTCCACTCTTGTTCGGTGCCTCGGATTAGGCAAAGGGATATTTCATTACCCTTTGACTTGATTGTTTCTCCACTCCAGCTCCTTTCAGCACGATCGAGATCCGTATGCTTGATGGTTTCAGTGATGCAGCAACAGCCTTTGGTGATCCCCGAGTGTGTGTGAGATGTCTCAACCCTCATGAGGGGGTGGCCCTACAGGTAGCCCCCCACATGCCCGGATGACCTCTCCAGTGCAGCCTTCGATGCAGCTCCAGATATTTGATGATGTTGGCCTTCGCCACTTGCAGCACCTCTTTGATTTGCATGTATCAGTTAGATTTTGCGAGCCCTTCCCCATTTACAGGGGGAATTTGGGTTGTATTCGTATCTCATGTACTCATATATTATTGTATAAGTCCTGGCTGTTATCTCAGGCACAGCATGTATGTGGGATCCTTCATTGTATTTTTCTCTGGCTCATGTTTTAGCCACTACTTGTTCCATTATTGCATTCTGTGGTTTTCCAGGCGCCTTATTCTTTGTACTATTGTCTCGGCAGGCATAGGTATGCCTCCCCCGCCGCCTTTCACATTGTTACCACATCATACACTTGAGACTTGTTGCACCTGCGAGTCTCGTCTCCTCAGGGTCTAGTTCTTCAGCGCACTAATCTACCTTACATTTCTCTCTCTGACTTCCCTCTTGATGTCTGGTGATTGAGTTCTTACAATGTACTTCGGTCATACGATTTGCTCCTAACACTCGCACGCTGGGGGGCAATCTGTTACACCATTTTTTGGTCATCTAACCTATTCTCATTAGATGAACCCAAGTACACCATGTAAGACCAATTTTACCCTAAGTAAAATTGCTTTCACTATGTAAAATAACTTAATAAAACACATTTATTAGGTTGTTTATGGTCTAGATAGGAAACCCCAAAGGGAAATATTAAACAAAACTATATTTGTTTGATTTTCCTCATGGAATAATTAATTAAACCATAATTTAATTATTATTCCTAGTCATGTTTAACCCAAAACAAAAAAATTAATTAGATAAACCCTTATTTATCTTATTATTTTCTAGGAATAATTATTTAAATCTTATTTAGATAATTTTCTTTGTTAAATATGACCAAATCACTCACAAATAATTAAATAAATCATTATTTATTTGATTATCCTTCAACCATTTCCTTAAAATGATAAATAAATCATTTATTTATTTATTATTGACAAATAAAAGGATTTGACCCAAGTCAAATTCTTTTTCCCTCCAACAAATATAATAAAATATTCCATAAAAGGTGGATCTAGATTTGGTTAACATTATTTTAATCATGCACCAAGATCTAGAATGACCCACGATATTTTGTTATAAATGCGAGGGTTTTTCCACCATTCTTCACATTTGTTGCCCCTGTAGATCACTACGGATCTATACATGGTCACATTCTCCATCACCATTATTTGTTGTGTGAGCTCCCTTTGAGTTCTATCTTAGTCTGGAGTTTTCTGACAAAGAAATACTAGATACGGAAATCTTGAGACTTAAAACCATCCATTGAGGTGAATTGGATACACCTTCTTGTTTCCTCCAAATTGCCCCTTACTTACAAAATTATTTCAATATATGGTTCTTGCCTTATCCAGTGGTCACAGAGAAAAATCACCACTACACTTAATGTCTTTTCATGTATAGATCTGTATGTTTGCAGCAATTATTCTGAACAACTAACCGCAGATCTGAAGATATTGGCAGCCTTACTTGATGTTAGGGCTATAAGTTATGCATAGCTAAAGTGGTCTTTTTTCGTACACTTCGACAAAAGATTCATACTAACATGGAGTGTAGCATGCATTCAACGCTATCACATATTGAGGGACAATATGCTAAATATGTTAAGATATTATTGACTTTAGGACCACTGGACATGATGTTGGTTTTATTAGTGAAACTATACATGTAGTTTATATTTCTTTGATGTGTTACTTCTAATGTAAAGAGAAGATTAAGGTTTATAAATATGTGTTATGTTTTTTTTGGCATGTGGTATTGCTAAGCTCTCATATTATATTGTAAGAAAACCTATTTACATGTTAAGAACCTTTTTTGATGTTTTTTTTCTATACATTAAACTTCTTTTTCAATTATAATTAGTAAAAATAATAATTGTGCAAATATACTCTTAACAATATAGCATGGAGGACATATTATAGTGTTAGGAGAAAATAATATTGGTACATGTAAAAATATGAAGAACTACATGGAGGTGTCCCATTTGCACATCTTAGTATTCCTTGAGTGCTTAATGTGGCAAAGGTATAAGCACATTATCTTGTATAATTTGTTATGCTTCATAATCTTTTGTGTATAATGTTAAAAGAAAATAAATTGAATAAAACTTATTTGTTGTTTATAAGACATCATTTAAAACATAAAGTATTTACATAGTATAGTAACCAACAACTACTCTCTTATTTTTATTTTTTAACTAAATCATAAGATAAGGAATTGATTAAAATTTTTGGTTAGCCAACTAAATTTAGAAAAGTTCATAAAAATAATGAAACATATCCTAAAATTGTATTAAATTTAAATTCATATCGCTTAGGTTTATATTTGTTTGTGGACAAGTAAACAATATTACTTTGTCTAACTACTTTATCGATTCTGTGATGATGTTATTTTTCTAATTAAAATCATAATTTCTTAAAAATATAAAAAATATCAACAACAGTAACTTCAACTTTTAAACTTTTCAATTTTTTTATTGTTTTCATTTTTATTTTTTCTTGGTTCAAAAAAACTGAAAAGTGTTAAAGATGAAGTTACTTTAACTCTTTTCAATTTTTTTCAACTATTTTTTTTCATTTTAATTTCTTCTTCATGAATTTTTTATTTCCGACCATATTTTTAATAAATAATATAATGATCTTAAAAAAAAATGTTCAAATGACTTTGAAAGTTAAAAATCCAAAAATCTATTAATAACCAAATTAAAAAATCACTCTAACACCTTATCAAAAAAGGGAGATATGTATTTACATATTTTTATGTATCTTAGTGATTTTATAATGAAGCTAATGGTAATTTTATAATTAAGCTATCAGTAAAAATTTTGATTTTCATCTTGATATGATAAGCTGAAATTCTAGAGGTTACTCATAATATGATATAAAAACTAGTATACATATAATTTCTAAGTAGAAAAATTTAAGAAATGGTCATAAAAGCATTAAAGATACTTTAAAATTGGTCATAAACACATCAAATATATTTAGAAATTATTTAGAAAAACATTAAATATTTTACTAATTTTTTAGTTTTAGATATATTAATTAAATTTTTTCGGATAATTAGTGTTTGTAGAATAGACACAGTTATGAAAACCACATATTTCTAAGAATATAATTTCTTATAACTAGTAGACATTTAAAGTATATAGAATTGTTGAAAATTTCAAGTAGCTTATTAAAATAATCTTTAAAAAGTCGGCCACAATGAATATAATTTTTTATTGTAAAATAAATTACTTTCGAATTCAAATTATTTATTAAAACCATAATGTGGCCCAACACTTTCTACAGGCCAATATGAAATATATTTGTAATTTTGACCATAATTAGTAGAAAGTTGATAGAATATATATTTTAGTTCAGTGATAGTATTATTAATTGTTGACATTTTTTCCCCTGATTTAAATTTTAATTGTCCTATAAATATTAATATTGAAAGAATGGAACTTGTCTCGCAAGTTTTTTGTGTTTAGTGTTTAGGACCAACATCTCTAGACTCATAAGTTTTTTTTTATGTAAAATTTGTGTTTAGTGTTTAGGACCAACATCTCTAGACTGTAGAAGAGTGTTGCATTAATGCTTCATCAATGATGATGTAAATGGTAGCTATCGAGTACTTTCTATATCATCAAAATTAAATTAAATAGTTAAAATATTTTTATCAATAAATATATGATTATAATGAAGATTTTTTTCAATCTTCCCATTAGTTAATGAAGGGTAGATTTTTGTTTAATAATTTTTTTCACGTAGGAAAATTCGTAATTTTATTAATGAAAACAAAATTACATGTTACACTTTGCTGAAAATTATCAAAGACAAGCAATAAGTTGCTACCTAGGTGCTATATTACATGGGGAGTATTAAATTTTCCTCCCTTTCTTCTTTTCCACCTTACACCATGGTTCTGGAGATGGTGAGGTGGTAATAAGTGTGAGTTGATTCTTTACTATGATTGCTCCATTGTCCTTGTCCGATTTTGAAGTATCTGAGTTATGATGTCTTTTGTGTCCTCCACTTTATGGTGCCTCTTGGACCAATGAGGCCTGAGCCATGTTGGAAGGCTCTTGCATCTCTTTTTCTTGTGTCTTAACTTCAGTTGTTGTCTGATTTTTTTCTATTGGGATGGGTTCCACCTCATCTTCTTCCATCTCCTGTTTTGGTTCATCTGATGGAAATTGCCATCCCTTGTTAGCTTTTCCTGTCTTTTTTTTTTTTTTTCTCTTTTAGCTTATGGGCATGTGTTTTGCAAATTCCCTGTATTCTTGCATATTCTACATCTGAATGCAGTATTTTCATAATTGAGATGCTGCATCCATTTTTGTTGTTTGTGGGTCAGTAGGATACATTATGAAAGTCCTTTGCTGAGATACACTTCTACACAAATGCATGCAAAGGTGAAGATCCTCTCCTCCATGCGTTGGGTATCAGTTTTTATGTTACTCCCAATGTTGTCGCTAATGCTTGCAAGTACATCTTCATTCCAGAAGTGTAATGGGAGGTTGTATAGTCGCACCCATACTGGTAGTTTGGTGATCTCTGTAGTATTTGCATCAAAATTTGGAAACCGTGGTGTGGTGAAAAGTTTGGTGGTTCCCCAAAACCACAGCCCAGCCTTGAGAATGTTTTCTCTGGCTTTCGACAATAAGAACTTAACAATGAAGAAGCCCTTGGAGCAGAGGTGTATTTCACAGTCTGTCATCCAGTTTGTAAATATCTAATGAAAAAGCTCCATTGGTTTTGGCCATAAGTAATTAAATCTGTAGATAAGTGCTTGTGATTCGAAGACAAATCGGTGATCATCAATCTCCGGAATCTCAATCCGCAGTTCTGGAAGCTGATTAAGTTTTTCCACAATGTAGGGTTTGGGGGAATTCGTTGCCGGTGTTGTTGGTGCAACAAATATATTATTCCCCTTTAGTATATTCTTGTATGTTGGTCTTTTGGGGTGTTCATTGTAGTTAGTGTTTGGTCCCCGATGCCCTTGAGTTCTGTTATGCCCAACAGCACCACCCCTCAGTTGTAGATTGAGGTAAATGGTGGAAGAAGGGCATATGCCATAATCCCTAAGTGTGTTGGAATCTTGGAGTGATCAAGTCTGTAACCCAATCAGAATCTTGTATCCAAATCAATAAACAATTCCCTATAGAGGGTTTAAGAAAAATATGGAAACTATTTGTGCTTACATGTTTTTCCCATGTGATGATGTTTGTAGCAGCCTCTAGTTGTTTTTGATTTGTCAGTAGCGGTAGTGGCCTAATAGATACTGGTTCCCATTCACACTTGCATTGAAGGTATGATGCCCTTGCTCTGCCTATGTCCGAAAATACCAAGGCCTTGATCCCACAGCCTCCAAATATATGCACATTTGGAGGGGAGCCGCGCTTCTTTACCACGGGTAGTAGATCACCCCCCTTCGGCGAAATACATAGAGCATATTTCACTCCGCCTCTAAACTGTCGAACAGTGGGCATAGAGCATCGAGGGGCATCGTGTAACTTGTCCCTTTTGGTTTCCGCTGGCAGAAGGTCTCCCCCTCTGCCTCCAGGCCTCAATACACAAGCACAGGTGCGAGTATCACACAGAGCATATAGTCGCATGTGGGGAGCCCTCAACATACTCCATTTCCTTCTGTCAATGCAGATGCAGGGGGTTCATGGGTCAGCCACCGTAGATAATGAGAATCTCCCAGCCTCTGATCTCTTCCCCCCCCGCCACAACATCACTGATGGGGAGTATGCCAATCTTGCGCCCAAAAGATGCGCCGCCATGAGGGGCAACAGTAGAGCGAAGTATGTAACCAAGCCGGTAAACCATAAACCTGCCATTTGCCGCCATTTATCTGTCACTCGTCCTCTCCTCCTCCCTCGACTCTAACTCCAATGATTTTTATTTATTTATTATAAAGTTAGTGTTGTTTTTTTATTGTTTTTCTAAATTTTATTTTAGTTTTTTCTTCATTGTTTTTCTAAACTAATTAGCAATATGAATTGAATGAAGATCCAACAATTTAAATTTGATTATTAATAATTATTATATATATGGAGAAATTTAAATTTAACATAATATTTTAATATATTTTTAGTGGTATTGACAAATTAAAGATTGTGGTTTATTTCAAAAGCATTTGTATCATTTTTCTATTTTAGTTAAATCAATATATTAAAAAAACAGCATATGAACGTATAAACATGTGTTATTTTTTTGCATGTGGTATTATTAAGCCATGATATTGTATTGTAAGGAATCCTATTTACATGTTAAGAAGCTTGTTGCCATGATTTCTGTTTTTTGACATTTTATACATTGACTTTTATTTTTAAATTATAATTAGTAGAAATAATAATTTTGTTAATTTATTGTTAACAATATATCATGGAGAAAATGTTTTAGGGTCAATAGAAATTAAGTGTTACATGTAAACATATGAAAAATTACATGGAGGTTTCATTTGTACATCGTAGTGTTCCTTGAGTGCTTGATGTGGAGAAGATAGAAGTAGATTATTTTGTATAAATTCTCATGCTTTTTAACTTCTTGTAGATAATCTCAAAAGAAAACAAATTGAACCAAACTTATTTGTTGTTTGTAAGACATCATTTGAAACGTAAATTGTTTCCATACTAAAGTAACCAACAACTACTCTCTTCAGTTCTATGTTTGTTTTTTAATTGAACCTTAAAATATGGAATTTATTAAAATATTTATTTATATGAGTAAATTTAGGAATGTGATGAAAATTATAGAAACATACCATTAGTTATTTTTCGCCATATTAAATTTAAATACATATGGCTTAGGTTTATATTTGTTTGTGGACATGTAAACAATATTAATTAGTTTATCTGCATATCATTCTCAAATTAGTCATGATTTTTTTTTCCTAATTGAATTATAATTTATTAAATATATAAAAAATATCAAGAATAATAATAATTCAAATTTAATAATTTTCCAATTTTATTTAACTATTGTTTTCATTTCTATTTTTCATTTCCAAGGATCGTTTTAATAAATAAAAAAATAATATTAAAAAAAAGGTGTTAAGTTAAAAATCCAAAAATCCATTATTTACCAAATTATAAAATCACTCAAGCATAAAGGAAGCGCTAAAGACTTCTATAAAATTTATCTGGTAAGGAATGAAATATTTACAAAATTAAAATAGAAAAAAAAGGAATTATATATATATATATATATATATATATATATATATATATATATATATATATATATATATATATATATATATATATATATATATATATATATATATATAATGTGTTTGATAATTGTGTTTTAATTCTCTTTCATTTATATCTATTGTATAGAAATTCCCCTGATGGGAATTTTTCTCATTATAAAAAGTACTAACGTCAAACATATTCGAGGTACACATGTCTTTACATTTTCTTATGTATATTAGTGTTTTTATAATAAAGTTAATTATAAACATCTCGATTTTCATCTTGATATGATATGCTGAAATTTCCAGAGGTTGGTCATAACATGGTATATAAATTAGTATGTATATAATTTCTAAGTAGAAAAATTTAGCAAGTGGTTATAAAACAATGAAAGAGATTTTGAACTTAATTAGAAAATCATTGAATGTTCCACTAATTTATTAGTATTACAGATGTTAATTAAAGTCTTTTATGTTATTGGTGAGCGTAGAATAAACACAATTGTGGAAACCACATCTTCTAAGAATACAATTTCCTATAACTAGTAGCCATTTAAAATACGTAGAATCATTGAAACTTTCAAGTGACCTACTAAAAAAATGTTAAAAGTGTTGAAAACATTGGATATAGATTTTTATTGTAAAATAAATTACTTTCGAATTCAAATAATTTATTAAGACCATTGTAATAGCATACATCGATTTCCCTAATAAACACTTTCTACAAGCCAATATGAAACATAGTTGTAATTCTTTCCATGCTCAACAAGTAATTGATACACGATATATTTTAGTTCATTTTTATTATAAAAGTAACTTGCATTATAGTAAGATTGTAGTTATTTTATTTCTCCATGAATGTAGTGAAGTGAACAAAATTCCTTCTCAAGCTAAATACTCCAGAAGACTTGTAATATCAGAATATCCATTGAGGATAAAAATATTATATCAAATACTATGAATAAGAATCGATTGATTGTTACAAATGAGGCCTGCTTATATACCTAGGTAGGTGCCTCTTCACGAAAGGTCATGTCTCATCAAACATGCCTTTTCAACCTAATTACTAATTAAATAATTAATCATTATTTGTATTGTTTTATTCATTACATTGCCTTCCTCAAAAATATTTGTCCTCAAAGCTTGTTGATGAAAAGGCTTGATCTCTTTTTCTGCTATGCATATCTTCTCGTCTCGGGGAAGTCATCCTTGTCGATAGAAGTTGATATTATCCTCTAAGTGACAAACAAAATTGCCACACATAGAATGCATTAGACCGTCCTAAATCAATCTTCTGTCGAATCTTACGGTGACTTGAAACTTGTGATGAATTATCACTTGAGCGGATTGCACTGACATTAGTATTCTTCAAAACATCAATTTGTTGTTTCTATTCTGAATACATAGCTTGGTCGAGTCGTCTGCTATCGTGACTTGGATGTCGATAGGGAAATTTTTTGGTTTCATTTTCCCTTATTAGGTGTGTGTAATTTTTTTTATTTTCTTCTGGCGATGATGTCGTTACAAAACATTCACATGGGATGTTCATCGTCTGAACTACAACACCTATGTTTATATTTTCTGCAACTTTCTTGTCTGCTTCTTGAGTTGTGAAATTTAATGGATTAATGCTCATTTTTTCTTCAACTTGGACTTCTACATTTGAATATTTCGATGCTTCATTTTCGAGAAGTTGTTGCACCTTGTTTTCCAATGCCTTCTTGTCCTTCTTCAACTTCTTAATTTTTGTTAGTAAATTTTCATTGTGGTCCTTGAGGCGAGCAACTTCTTCATTCTTGTTGGTGGTGATTTTTTCAATTTCCTTTTGCATACTTTGGATCGCCTTTTTACTTTCTTGAAGAATTAATTTTGAGATTTCTTGTATGTCTTCAGGTATCACTGAATTTGGCTTCAATTTAACGTCCTGTAGCGTTATTTTCTTCTTTTTGTAGGATAATGTAAAAGATTTTTTTTGTATTTAAGATAAATGACCCTAGGGTCTCCATCCATGGTGAACCCAACACAATGTCGCTATCGTTAAAAGGTAAGGATTGAATAGAAAATTTTGATATGAATGTATAATCCCCAATGTTTAACTGTAAATTGGTTATATGTCATATATTTTGTTGCCAAAACAGTCTAATTTTTTTATTATATTTGACTCTGGGACCACTAATTGGTTTGTGATTTTAGGTGCCATATAATTTGTACCTTCAATGGGAGAGATACAAATAGCAACATCTTTTCCTGTAAGAATTCATTTAAATTTAAATAGCACTCTAGTGTTGGTGGGCAAGGTTTCTAAAAATCTCCCTTTCTTGAATTATGATTTAAGATCCATTTTTATTCTTGAATATTAAATACTTTTGGGATGAACTTAGGGTTTTTAAAAGTAGATTTTTCTAATATTTATAATAAAATAGTAATCCCCTTTTTACTTTATAAATACCTTCTTCACTTTTCTTTTCAAGACAGTTTAAATATGCTTTGATTTGAGAAATACCTTGACAATTTCCCTTATTATATTTTATATATGATAATTCATTTTTCTCTTTTCTTCAGAATTTACTTGTAACATCTCCATTTCAACAATTTTTTTTTCTATTTATAGTGCTAACACTAATTTCATCCCATGGGCATATTATCGTTTGTCACATTCTGACATATATCTGCTATCAACAGTTTACCTTGTTGTACTTTTAAATTTTTCAAAAACTTATTCATATAACAATGGGGATTGTAACTCCAATTATAAAATCTCAACGAGACTTTAAGGGTAGCAAGTCATCCCTATTTTACTTTACATGTAATTGTATAGAAATAGTTAAATTCCCCCTCTTAACTATTAACAAAAAGATCCCTTTACATGCTAATAAACTAGACATTCTCTAAACCTAACTCCCCCTCAACCATATATACCTTTCTCTAACTTTACTTTTAAAATTACAACCCCTCACTACTTTTTCGACATATGCATATATTTCATCACCAAAGAATTGATCTTGGTCTAGATTATTTCTAAAGCAACATAATTGTAACATAAGTTTAATCCTCTATCTGAAGCCTTATCAAGAGTTTTCATATGGGTGTCCGCATCTTATAATTAGTCAGTCTCATCAAAGCCCATTATCCCTCCATCAAAGTTATATAATGGAAATTTAACCTTATGTAAGACCTTTATACCATCCATTCAATATATCTTTCCAACATGGAGTTGAATGTGGCTATCTATGTGAAATAAATGAATGTATAGCCTATAAGGTTTAGTATTTTATTGAATTCACTTGGGTTAATTTTTACTACATCTTTACTCCATTGTTAGACTTAATTTCATTGTTGGGACTTCGAGAAGTCATAATTTCTATGGTTTAATTTGAGAGATTTCTCCGTATGAGTGTATACAAAATATTTGTACATGATTTACCTCATAATATCTCGAGATTCAATTTATGGTACCATGTCACATGGATTGTGTGATGACTAATTAAACCCTTCAATCCGAGAGAAATTCATCCAACACAAGATCTCTTCCATGTGGATGGTTAGGATCAAATCCACTTTAGGGTTTGAAGCTCCATAAATGTTTTCATTTTTTACTTACGCCTATTTTCCACTCTATGTCTCTGTTGAACGTCCTCCGTTTTGCTTCGACCCATCTTTCCCTTACTGTTAATCTATTTCGTTCTCCTCTCCACTTTTATTCACTCAGTAATGACACTAGTTCTAGAAACTGATTGGTGAGATTTGTTTTTCACGAAGAGAAATATCTCCTCACTACGTCAAGGTGTGATGTCCTGCTTGCTGCATGTTTTATTGAATCTTGTATTCGTTTTTTTTTAATTTTCCATTCTGTTAATTTAGATTTTCAATTATCCATCCATTGCTCTGGCCAGATTACGAAAGATGGGTTTGTTCGTCCACGAGGTGGAGTTCAGGTAAGCAGGGTTTATCAAAGTTTCAAAATCCCAGGTAACTTTTCATTTTGATAACTCCTTTTTATTAAAGTTAACCTGTCCTATATGTGGCTCTCTTTTACGCAATTTACACAACTATTTGTTAGATGTAAGATACGATTTTCACTCTCAAGTGTTGGCTGTAATAATTGGTGAGCGTTCGATGGTTTCTTGTAATTAGAGTCCACTGGGACTATTGTTTTACCTTATTGGGGTTTTTTATTTGGTTCTAAGAATTTTCGTTAATGGTTCCTATGATTCTGATGTCTGCTAAGTTTTAATGAGCAGGTCCCTGTGAACGTATATACTCTGGAAGCCCTCATATTTTTTCTAACAACTTTAATTTCGAGATTTGAATGCCTTTTCTGTGTTTTAATATACTTATTACTGTTTCACAAAGTTTTGATTGTCTTCATGTTAATTATCCATAGAATCACTGTTAAGCATCCATGCTTTAACAACGTTTTTGTGAAACGCAGATGGACAATCGGGAGGAATCCATCTCGTCCTCAAGTTGTCATCCATGAGCTATATTAAATTTTACAGGTAATTTCATATTACAACTTTGTCTCGTTTAAATCGTTGATTTATTTTACCATCACTCGTTTTCTAGTAGCTTTCCTAGTAAGTGGGTTTTCCTTGTCGGTTACATAAAGCGAGTCCTCTTAACTGATTTTTAAATTATTTGTGTCTGGGTTTAGAATTCATTCTGGGATTTTCATGGTTGTAAATTTCATTCTCTCCTTACAAAGAATCCCAGTTTCACTTTCAGGACTTAACTCATTATGCATATCACTCTTTAATTTCGAATTCATTTCAGGTTGCTTTCTATGATGTATTCCTTCTCATCGTTCCACCATTCATACATGATTTGTACTTCTATTTGAATTGAGTTTCAACTTCTGTCCGAATAGTTAAAACATTTTTAACTTTCTTACATTGTATAGGAATGGGGCTATTCGAATATATATTAATAATACTCTGAGACTCTGACATCCCAATTTTACTTCATTGTTTTTTATTTAGAGTGTACAATAAGTACTTCTCTACAATAACCAATTATCTTTTTATTAATGTAGGTGGAAAGTCCTATCTCTTTCCTTAAGGTAATTTATTTAATCCTTTTTGAATATTGAAATTTATTATTATTTGTTGTTGTTTTTATAATCCTGACCATAACTAATTCATAGTTCTGCCTTGTGTAGGTACAAATCACATATTTCTGGATTTGTATACGACTATTGATATTTTCTATTTGATCATAAATTGTGGATTGTTTCTATGCAGGTTCGTCTAGTAACCCACTTAGGATTTCTGACATGCAATATCTGCATAAATTCGAGAGTCTTTCGAGTTTATTATAAAGGGACAAAGTTCCCAAGTTATTAAAATTTGTTATACACAGGGTTAACTTGAATTATGTACCTCTATGGACTTATATATTATAAATTTTTGAAATTTGTAATGTATGGAATAAAATCTTTCTTATTTTAATGAAAGCTTGTGGGAATTCTTATGTAGTACTTTCATTGCAATTATTATTTCACTTACAGTACTAATTTTTGAATTCATCCTGAAAAGATATTTCCATTTCTGTCTAGTATATCTCAGTTCATAAACTAGTTTACCCATTGATACTACAAAATAGGAATTTGCTTGACTGTACTATTTACACACTATTTGTCAAGCACATGTATTTCCCTTATGTATTAGTTTCCTAATAGAAGTTACTAATTTGAAAAATAATACTAGAACAATAACATTATGCAGTAATAATTTTCTGAGAGTCACCTAAACTCATATCTGAACCTTCAAAAAGGTTTAGACATTCTGAGAGTTGGTACTCATCAGTTCTTGTCTGTACAACCATACGGAGGATCACTATATTTATTATAGTCTACTATGTTAAATGTATAGATATACTCTTGAACATATTTAACCAAAGACATTTTTACAATCTTACTTCACCATAATAAGCATATCAACACTAAAATCCTAAGTTAAAATGAGATTAAATTGTGCGTACCACTTAAGGTAGACTAGGTTCCACCGAATCTTTGAACTCTTTCCCAACAGCTCCCCCCGAGAAGAGATCAAATTTCCAGCAATAGACAACCTCTTGTCTATCCCAAATCTTCTTATTTAAGCTTGCTTTACCCTCAGCTTATTTCTTTAACTGTTTCCAATTAATCAAGATGTTGATTTTCCCTTTTGGCTAGGCTTTCCTTTTGTTTTTCCCACAAAAGTACTTTAAAACTAGCTTTTCCTCTTTCTAGTTTTATTCCACCTCTTCCCAATAACTTTCCTGTTTACTGGGTTAGCTTTTTAGATTTTTATCTCCAATCTAATTTTTAATATTTAATTTATTTCCTTCAAGGATTTTTGGAGAGGTGGGAAATTCTTATAAACATTATCCATCCTCATGGATTTCATTTCCAGATATCTATTCATATTATAGTCTTTACACAATTAATTTCTATTTTATTTTATTAAATTAAAATAATAAAATAATTCCACAACAATTGTTTTCCTTTGGGTCCACTTTAACCTTTAGGACTTCTTCAAATGTCTAATAAAGGCAGAAAAAATGGGAACATAACATTACTAAAAGGATTTTTTTTCAATATACTTTTCTTTTTCTTTTCTTTCTTTATATTCTCTTTATTTATATAATCCCTTTTTTTATTTGTGATAATATTTTTTTTTTTAATGCTCTTTTTTATTCTTTTCTCAAATAACCGTAATTCCACTTCCTCTTAAAATTTGTCTCCCTAATGAATTTACTTTTATAAAGTAAAGGTCATGCTATTTTTTCCCTTTTAATATCCTTGATCTTGTAATAATAATGTCGTAACTTAAACTTAAATTTTCTTTAATAAAAGGTGCAATATATTTAATAGATTTTATTCACCATATGACTTGAATGGTCCTCCAATTTTTTTCACTGCAATGGTCCTCCAATACTTTTTGTTTGGGAGAATGATTCGTTGCAAATAACTTTTAGTCTTCAGAGTTAATACAATTTTTTTCGATAATGAATGTTTTAAACAGATGTATTTGGTTTTCCCAATTTGACGTGTCTGTACGAGTAGTCACTTGGCCACACACAAATCCGATGTGATTTCTTAATTCCACTAGATTCTAAGTGTGGTTGTGGTGTGCGGTCATTATATTTAGGGGCAAGGTTCTAGTGTTTGGGTGTTGGAGCAGGTATGGTGGAATAGTTTGATGACTCTCACAGTGGAAAGAAGGTTGGATGGATGGTCACGATAGATGACGGTTCGTCATGCTACCCTTCTCTTGGGTAGACGTCAGCGATGGCGGTGGATAGTTCCATGGGGGTAGAGAATTGCGGGTTGAACAACAACGGAAAATATATGGCAGAAAGCAGTGATGGCAGACGGAACTGGACGATGGTGTAGATAGATCCGATGGTCGAGGGTTATGACGGTGTTGCAACGACATGGGGAAACTAGTAGAATGGCTAGGAAGCACGGAAGGTGGCACCGATAATACCGCAAAGGAGGGGATACACAGAGGAGGCATGAGCGATCTGAAGACTAGGAATTTTGATTAGGGATGTGGACAACAAATGAAAAGTAATTGGCTAGTGACACCGTGTGGAAGAATGGTTGAGTGGGGGCTAGCCTAGTGGCTGCGATTATCGATTTATTTTTTCATTTTTTTATGTGTTCATTGTGGTGGATTGCTGAAGAGTAGATTTATTAGAGAGGCCAATTGAGGCCAATTTGCTGCTTGAGGAGGCCGATTGTGAAGGTCAAGCAATTTATACAGAAGTAGAGGACATATTCAATGATTTGGTGCTTTCACACGAGTTGTTCACTATTTTGTTTGTTTTGGGTTTTTTTGTGATGAAGTTCTGTTGCATCTGAGTTCAGCTTTTAGTTTTTCAATATTATTTAGATTCTTACTATTACCATCTAATTCTTCGTGAAAAATAAGTTGTGGAAAGAGATTGCGATGCAAGCGATGAAACTCCAATTCTACTGGAAGTCCCAGACAGTGCTTCTGATTCGTGAGATGGCTAACCTACCCAATATAGGAATCAACCTTAGGATCATCAAGTTAGATTTATCTCTGATTTCCTATGGAGTTCTTGATCAGGGCTGTGTGAAGGTTGCGTGGCAGACTACATTATTTTCTTTAATGGGCAACAACACTATCTCTTTTTATCAAGGTAATTTACTATACAGACCCTCAGTTTCACTATTTTGATATATCTCACTACATATAGTGGTGGATAAATGAAACATCCTAGTTGATAGGGGGTGCTCAAATGGTGTCCATCTTGCAAGGATTATTATTTGCTGCATTAAAATATCAGATTGATCTGATGCTCGTTTGATGTAGTTTTTCGGGTGCGTTCTTATTTTGGTGGTGCTTTTTAAGTCTGATTTTTTATGGCTATAGGACGAGATCCATTTCTTTGTCGATTTCACTTAAGATTGTGTGTGGTAGCGATTTTGCCCCATTTTTTTCCCTCACGTTGCTTTTGTGTCTATCTAGGGAATTGGATACATAAATGAGAATTTTATGTCTAAAAAGCGTCGCATATTATGTATATCGACGGAGAATTTGTGGGTGCCACAAGATCAGATGGTTGATTCCTAGATTCTTATTCTAAGTCAAACTATTTGTTATTATTTTTCTTCATGTGGATGTCAGTGCCCACATCTCAATCATCTGTGCTGAAATGCATTGCATTGAGACCAATTGAAAAGACATTGATCCATTGCTTTATTAACGGACCCCTTTAAGGTATCGTTGGAGAAGAATGATTGTTGTTATGTTCAGGAAATAGTCATCTTTAGGCAGAGAAAGAGAAAAAAAAATTTCTTGTTAATATGAAAAGTTTATTTTGTTTCTTAGAATCATGTTTAAAATTATTGAGACTTATTGAGCCTAGCTAACTCAATGTAGGTAAAGTTATTTTGTTAGAATTCGCGACTCTAACAAATGACAGGTTGAGCATGGATTTCCATGATTAATTGAAAAAGATAAAGATGCCCAAGATGTGAACAATGATAAGATGAGGTAAAAACAATAATTATTATGATGGAGCATGTAAAGTTGTCTGGAGGCTTCTATATTCTTGTGTTTAGGATTGTCATGGTTGAAGATTGAACACGTTTCAGGGAAAATTTTAAGGATGGACATTTATTTTAAGTTTTAGAAGCCTTGGCGAATCTAAGTATTCCCCAATATGTAAATTATAAAAATTTTGATGTTATTTTTGTAAAAATATTTAGTTTTCTAATAATTTTATATTAGTATATATAAAATTTTGGCGAATGTTAGGGTAAAATGATTTTATACTATAAAATTTGGGCAAATCAATTTTAGAAAAAACTGGAAATTGGAAAATCTTTTTTTTGGAAAAAGCATGGAAAACTAGTCCTCCTCCGAATATTAGCCCCTAAAATTTTCCCTGACACATTTTTAGCGTGGCCTTATGGCACAACGGTGACATGTGGTACAATTTTTACTGCACTGGTTGACGAGAGTGTGATGAGCTGCCTGGACAAGCCTTTGTTCGTATACTAGAGTGACCTATGGTGATTTGTAGCTGAAGCATTGTGAGTTGCAGCAGATGGAAACATTTTTTGTAGCATTTGTGGCTAAGGAGGGAGATAGGATAAAGATGAAACTAAAGTTCCAACATATTTTCTTTGATGAAAAAAATTGTCTTCATGAATTCCTTTATTTTTCATGTTGATCCCGATTTAATTAGCATGTAAATACATTAATGTAAATTTTGTTAAAAGAATTAGATTTCGTATTGTTGTGACATTTAATTTCGCAAACTATTTTCATGAGTGTGAATCTATGTTATAATTTTCCATTCCAACAATAGACAAATTTATTTGTAAGATTGATTTACTACCAGATATGATGAAGATATTGACAGTGAAAATGGCATCAAAGGATAGTGGTTGAATCTATGTCAAAGATTGAAGGAGGATGGAAAATCAAGTTTGTGTGAGTTTTTTGTGAGCTTCTTGAAATAGACCCTTGATGATGAGTCACATAGTTGAATGGTAATCAAGTCTAGGATGGTCTTGTAGTGGTATTTGTATATACTTGGTAACTCTAAGGGTTGAAGTGTATAATGTTAGCCTTTTAAAGGAATATGTATCCCCATGAATTTTGTGGTTAGCTAGAAACCATTTTTTAATTACAGGTTTGTGGTCAGCTAGAAACCACTTTTGTCACTTTGAAGTGATGGTTATTTGTGAGCTAGAAACCACATGCGAGCCCCAGTGGCGACAGAGCCTTCACGGCTACATAGTCTTCCTGGATATAGTGCCCTGGATGCACATAGGAGCCTTAGTTCTCACAGATGAGACTTTGTGCTCATAGCAGAGTAGGTGGTTTGTAGAAACACCTTACTCATAGGAGAAAATTATCTTCTCAAATGTCTCAATTTACTGAGCGCAAAGTAGTAAACACTTATTTTGGGGGGATTTGCAGATACAGGTACATGTATGCAGTGGTAATAGTTGAAAAAACCATGTATGCAAAGGACATCCTATGAGACTAGCAGTTGTAGTGGTTGCTACCCATGCATTCCGGTGGATGGGTGCTCCTTTACATGGATGTTGACATATCCTTTTGTTGGTTCTGCACATGGGATTTTCCCTTTTGTGGTGGATCTGAGTGACAAACACATATTTTGTTGACCGCAACTAGATTTTGTGAATCGATATTGAGACAAGTAGTCATTAAGGGGGTGTGTTGGAATATATAATTCCTACTTGTTTGCAGTTGTGACTCTCTCTATAAGGAGTTTGTTCCTATATCATAGGAGGTAGCTAAATCTATGTATTCCTAGTTTGTTGTGTGGTTGAGATATTCTCTCAACCACATTATTGTACATCCAAGATAGTTTTCCTATCTTGAGAGTATACTTCATGTATAAATATGTAATCCCTTTGATTAATATAATATAGTGTGACTAGTCAAGAGAAAATAGTAGTGTTACATGTAAACATATGAAGCACTACAAGGAGATTTGTCATTTGGACATATTTTATAATTTATGATGCTTCATAATATTTTGTGGATAACCTCAAAAAGAAACAAATTAAACCAAAGGTATTTGTTGTTTATTAGACATCATTTAAAACATAGATTATTTCAGTATTAAAGTAACCAACAACTACTCTCTTCAATCCCATGTTTTTTTTTAATTGAACTTTAAAATAAGCAATTTATTGAAATATTTGGTTAGCCAAATAAATTTATGAATGTTCTGGTTATTATATAAAATTGTAGAAACATACCATTAATTATTTTCCCGTATATTAAAATTAAGTACATATGGCTTATGTTTATATTTGTTTGTGAACATGTAAAAAATATTGATTTGTTTAAATACATTATCATTCTCAATTTAGTCACAATTTTTTTTTCTAATTTAACTTATAATTTGTTAAAAATGTAAAAATTCTCAACTATAGTGATACTTCAAATTTAATACTTTTCCAAAAAAATTTCAATAGTTGTTTTCATTTTTATTTTTAATTAGTGATTTTTCATTTCCAATTATCATTTAATAAATAAAATAACAATATTAAAAAAAAAAGTGTTAGAGTTAAACATCCAAAAATTCATTATTCACCAAATTATAAAATCACTCGAACATTAAGGAAGCTCTAAATACTTGTACAAATTTCATCTATATATTTAGTAAATAATTAATTATTTACAAAAATAAAATAGAAATATATATATATTCTAGTGAACATGTGTTTGAGATCAAATTGTGTTTTGATTCTCTTTCATTTACCTCTATTGTATAGAAATTTCATTTCATTACAAAAAGTACTAACACCAGACATATTCGAGTTACAAATCTCTTTACATTTTCTTATTTACCTTAGTGATTTTATAATGAATTTAATAGTAAAAATTTGAATTTCATAGTTATATGATAGGCTGAAATTCTAGAAGTTAGTCATAACATGATATATAAATTGGAATGTATATAATTTCTAAGTAGAAAAATTTAGGATGTGGTTATAGAAGAATCAATGATATTTTGAGTTTATTTACAAAATCATTGAATGTTTTAATAGTTTATTAGTATTAAATATTTTAATTAAAGTCTTTTATGTAATTAATGAGTGTAGAATAAACACAATTATGGAAACCACATCCTCTAAGTATATAATTTCTTATAACTAGTAGGAATTTAAAATATGTAGAATCATCCAAAATTTCAAGTGACTTAATAAAGAATGTTAAAAGAGTTGAACACAATGGGTATAGTTCTTTTTATTGTAAAATAAATTATTTTCGAATTCCAATAATGTATTAAAACCATTGTAATCCCATAAATTGATTTCCCTTATAGACACCTTCTACACACCAATATGAAACATATTTGTAATTTTTTCCATGAGGAACAGGAAATTGATACACTGATACACGATATATTCTAGTTCATTTTAATTATCAAAGTGACTTGCATCATAGTAAGATCTTAATTATTTTTTTTGTCCATGAAACTAGAAAGAAAAATACGTATTTTGTAAAATTTTGTTTCTTATAAGTTGTATATTCCATGGTGGTGGCTTGATAGTGGCTACATAATGCTTCTTGTACTTCTTGAATCTTGTAAATTTCATATTTATGGCTTGGTGGTGAGTCCTACATAATTTTTAAGAAATATACCTTGGATATTTTGGTTTATTACATATGAATTTTTGATAAAATTTTATTTCTCAATACCATGGAGAGATAATTTTATTCTAGCTTATAATTGAAAAATATTTAAAAAATGATAAATGAATTCAATCCCAAGTAAAATAATATTCTAAACTATAAATACTACCCTTTTAATCAATTTTATATTCGGATTGTTATATATTTTTAATAAGAGTTATAATGTAGATTTGTTTCTTAACTTTCTAAATAAGTAACATCTGTTAACTTCCATAAAATGAGATTCACGGACATCCATAAACAATAATTAATAAAAAACCATAAATTGAATAATAAATGTATCCATAAAATCTCCATATGAAATGAATATTTAATTAAAATTTCATATTAGTGAGTATCATGAAAAAATTTAGTAGGTAATGAAGTGGCTCAAAACCAGGTTCTCCTCCTTGTTAGCACAGAAGAAATGAAGGACATAAGAACAACTATGACAGACCTATCCTCTAGGTATGTATGATATGTATAATCTCATCTTTGACCATAAATGGTTGATATAGGTATAGTAGATGTGATTACACTGTGATAAATGCTTCAAAATTGGGTCTTTTTATGTCTCTGTGTGTAGGTTTTACATGCATACATATTCCCTGGTGTTGGTGGCAGGGTTTTGGATATGGCATGTAATGCGATGGTCATGCACTAAGGGTTTACCAAGTTTAAAGTTCTCCCATGCATACTATCATCCATCTGTATGGGAGTTGTAATTTTATGGTGTCATGTCATTTGTGATGTGTGGCATACTGACGCAGTGACATTGTCTTATATATCGTAAGTTATACTATAGGGCTATTTATTTACTCTTGGCTTCAGACTCTGCAGGAATTTTAGAATGGAGGAAGTTTTGGGGTCACTAATGTGGTTTTCAATGTTATCGGTTAGGGTTCATGGTTACAGATTGTTAGGATTATCCTATTCCCGAACTGATACAAATATTTCTACTAGCCATTTGTGTTGTTTACATTTGTTTCTAATTTATAATGCAAACTTGATGTCACCACATAGGAGGCCAAATTCTTGGGTGGAGGGAAATATTTATTATAAATATACCAGAGGATGATATTGAGGCTATTTTTCAACAAGGACCACAAAACATTCTCTTTCTATGGCATAAATGGATAAATTCATTCAATATATCGTGCCCATGAAAGGATGTGAGTATTCAAATTTCTCATAGGTGGTGGAGTATTTTTGGTTGTTGGTCTTGTTATTGTTTCTAGAAACCCCCATGCTATATTTCTCTTTATATCTGGTAGCAACTACACCATCCGATTTTATGATCACATGTTGTGGATATCACTTTCAAGATATGGGAGTGCCGAGGTGGTTGATCGTGTTACAGTGATTTTCTGGTTTTTGTTTACCCCAGTTTTTTCAAATCATTAGAACACTACAGGTGTTATAAATTATCGGTAGTTGGTGAATTGATTCTTTGGTTGGTATCTTTGGTGAAAAGTGGTTGTTTAATTTCCCATATCATATTACAATTGATTTTTATACCTATACAAATATTCCCCTAGTAGAATTTTTTTTGTACTCTAGTGTACTACTCTAGGCTTACCTCCGCGCATCCATTTTGATGTGTTCCTAGGTGGGGTATCTAGATCGGCTACAGGCTAGTGCCTACTCATGTGGTTTTCGCATAGTTTCCTAATTTATGATTAGATAGGTGGACCATAGTAGACCTTTAAGGGAGGGTTATTATATCATTTGGAAGCATCCTTTTTCTACCCCTCAAGATTTTATATTTCCCTATTTGGTTTCTCCATTGGAGGGGTGGGGCGTATATGCAGGGAACATCTAAGTATTTTTAGAGGTGGTAGGTACTTTTACAGTGCACTGGGTGTGTGAAGTGTATTGTTTGACGGCTATTGATTTATAAATTGGAGCACACATGATGTCGTACGTAATCTCAAGTTGTGCATTGACATGTGATAGTTGAACAACATCAAATCATGAAATGAATGATCGATTGTAGTGGATTGATGAATGTTTTGATGAGTTAAATGGTTCAATGGCGTTGTCAAATATCGAAATCATATTAGGATATGACTGTGTACACATCATAAAAGTGTAAATAAATAAAAAAATTCAAAATGAGGTATGGGAATTATGAGTTTTGCATGGTTCCTTTGTTTTACGAATGCTCCAACTACATTCATGTTTTTGATGAATAGTGTGTTGCATCTTTATCTAGAAATTTTTTGATAATGTTCATTGATTATATATTGATATATTCTAAGAAAGAAGAAGGGCATGTTAACATCCTCGGGCAATATTATTGATATTGTTGAGAGAGCATCGGCTGTATGAAAAAATCTTAGTAAGTAAAATTTATTCCATATATAATTTCATTACTCGGGGACATGTTGTTTCGAAGGGAAGCTTATAGCGGATTATAAAAATATTGAAGCAATCATGGAATGGGAAAATCCTAGGAATGTGGATGAGGTATGACGATTAATGGGATTAGAAATTTACGCGGTTCATTAGCAACATCTCATGGATTTTCTATCCTATTACATATTTGGAGAGTGAGAGGAAATATGTTTGAATGGATCGAGGAATATGCATCCGCCCAATAGTCGAAGCAATTGCTTACAAAACTCTCCAATTCTATGACCGCATATTCCCGCTAAAGAGTTCTTGTGCATGTACAGATGGAAGATATGACTTATTTGATTCCTAATGCAATAGGGATATATGGTAAGATAAAAGTCAAGGAAATTGAATGAGCACGAGAATAATGTTTTTACTCAGATCTTTACTACGGCGAATATTCATGTATCAAGATGTGGAAGCATTATCATCTTGGCAAGAGTTTTTTTTATTTTTTATGAGTGATCATAGTGGTCAAGGTAGATGGCTCTTCACACTCCTGTATGAGTTTGATCAGAGATCATGTACACTAAGGGCAAGGAAAATAGGGCCGTATGTGCTCCTAATAGAATAGTGTAGGTAAATACATTGAACCTATGAGTTCACATCGAATAGATTTGTAGAAGCAAATTTGTAAGAATGGGAAGTGTGATGATAGGTACCAACAACTTAAGCACATGCTAGAACAAAAAAGCAGTTAATGAGGATATAATTATCGTCTCACAGATAATGGTTTAGTGATATTTAGGGACAAGATCTATGTGTCAAACAATAATGAAATCGAATACACTTCGACGAATTCCATTTTAATTTGTATTCATGTAACATGGGATATAAAAATACACTAACAATTGTAGTAGAAAGTTTTACTATCAGCTAAACTTAAGAAAGGGAAGTGGATAAGTTTTAAAGGATGTTTATATTTCCAATAGCTAAAAGAATAGTGAAAGTATATAGGTTTTTTATTATATCTCGATTACGATTACATAATTAAAAATGAAATTTCATTTCCATTATGGCCGTGGTTGATAGGTCAATCGATTAAGCTCACTTCATTCCAATGAAGTCTAGTAATTCAACTAGTGAGGGTAACTTAGGTCCTCATCAAAGGAGGTAGCGGACACCATGTCTTTCCTAAGAATATCATATCACAGCGTATATGCCAAGTTCACTCCTAGGTTTTGAAAGGATTTGTTTATATGGTCAGGGGATATAGCTGGACTTTAGTACATCCTATCATCTATAAACATGCATAGACATAAAAGGTTAACGTTATTCATGACGATGTGTTGAGGATGAATGTCATGCATCAATAACAAAAAGTTGGAAGAGCATATTCCATTGGTTTAGTTTTCATATAATAATGGATATGAGAATCTTCGAGGATGAGTCCATTTAAGGCTCTTTATGAGAATATTTGTAATATGCCCATCACCGGAGTGATCCAAAGGAATAGTGTGTTTCAGTGGACCAAACATGTTGGTAGAGATGCAAGAGGAAATGAATGTTATGAAGAAGAATATAAAAATGAAATAACAAAGGAAAAAGAGCTTAGACATATTAGCACAGGTGGAATTTAAGGAATTTCAGGTTTGGGAGCCATGTGTACTTACACATCAAGTCCAAGAAGAGCTCCGCCGATTGGGTCATGTGCCAAGCTAGCACCTTTCTATTCCTCGGCATTCTCGTATCCTTGAAAGGATTGAACTATTAGCCTATAGAATTCCACCGTCTCCAAGAGTGAAAGTCCGCAATGTTTTCCATGTTTTATTACTTAAGAGACATGTGAAGATGTTGACTACGTGATCAATTATTCTATATTGAAGGTGGAATGAGAAGGAGAATTCAAATGCGTAACCTTAGTGCATACTACGTGGAAAAAACTCATGCTTCCCATAAAAGAGAAATCGAGCAAGTTGAAGTGGAGTGAAGCACTTAGGGCCTGGATGAAGGAGAAGGGAGATTGTTGATCAAATGTGGGCTTTGTATCCACCATTGTTTTCTGTTTGAGGAAAAGGAGCTTTGGTTTATATATATATATATATATATATATATATATATATATGATGGTAAATATTTCAGTAGGTCATGTTATAATGCTTCAATAAGTAGTATGATTGTCATGTTGGTTTTGGCTTTTCATTAGGTTGTTATTGTGAATTCTACATAAAGATAAGTTATAAAGCTCCATAGGCGTATGTTTTTGTTTGCAATAGTTTTCAGTTAATAAGTATGTCATAAAAAAAGGTATGGTGGTCCAATAAAAGTGGGGTGGGTTGTAACAACCCCACATTAAAAGTTCATTTAACGAAGGATAATAAAGGAAAACATGACCAAGGTCATGAGACACATATTCCAAGATGAAATTTGGGAAAATCATCTTAGTGGGTGTCAGCTTTTGGTTTATTTATGGTTAAGGAAATTGAAAAGGAATTCACAAAGGCGAAGAGGCTATAATTAGTATTTATTTACAAAAAATAAAGGAAAAGAGAGAGAAAGGAAGATGAAAGGTGAAAATTTCTTTTACCCAGAGGGAAATTGAAGGAAATGGGGAAGCTAGAGGTATGAATAATAAAAAATGCTTATGAGGTTCAACTCATACTTTTTTGTGATTTTTTTTAGTTTTATTCAAAGAGGAGAAAAGAACCAAAAAACAAAGCAATAAAGAAAAAGGAAGGGTAAGGAAATAAAAGGAAGGAAACAACATAAGAAAGGAAGGTTGGATCAAGCAACATCGATAAGAATAGTTTACAAGTAATAAGTTGCATGTGTGATTTCCTTAGCCGAGGTTTGAATGCATGTTATATGAATTTGTTTATTTCATTCATTTGTTATCATTGGCATTAGGTTTTCCTTGTTTTAAAATGGTTTTAGCATTACCTTGCCATCTCTCAGACAGCGCTAGCGTGATGGGATTATCTTCTTGGTTGAGATTTGGCTAGTCCAAAGGTTTTGAAACCAAGTGAGGTGGTCCTTAAAAAAATTACCAAGGGTTGGAGCTAGAGGTAGTATTATTTGGGAAGCCTTCAACAAATAGGTGGAGAGGAAAAATCCTCAAGGTAATGGTGAAAAGATTCTAATGAATCCCGCATTTTTTGGTTTTGTGTTGTCTCGACTAGTTTTTGTGAGATCATGATAGCCTAAGAGTGGAGGTTGTTTAATCTCCCAAAATCCCTATTTCATTATCTATTGATATCCCACATTCTTGCTTGGAGTATGGCACATGGGCGACCGGCTAGAAGAAAGGTTTGGTTCATCCCAATCTATGGTCGAGTGGCACGTGGGAGTCCTTGGCTTAGTTGGTTTTTGCATAAGTTAATAAGAATGATTTTCTTGTTATGATTTACGAGTAGTTGTATTGGTTATTATGTGGATTATATGGTTTCTCTATCATGGTTAATAATCTAGTTATAAGCATGGAGTTGTAATTTGCTCTATTTAATGACTTGTTGAGGGTTTCCATATGAATGGTTGATGAATGCATGGACTAAAAAGTATTGTTTTAGCTAATATGAGAGGGAATTAGGCCTTCTTACTGGACACTTGCTGACCACAAACCGTTAAGATCATATATGAATTCATGAGATGTAACTCACATCCTCACCATATGTTTAACGACATGACTATCATGGTCGCTTGGTCATCTCAAGTTATTGTTAAAGTTTTTTATGAATAACATTACCATTATGTCATTTATCATTCCGATGTTATAGGCTATTATGGGTAGTGGTTTGGAGGATTTCCTAGAAAGTTGGCTCAAATTTATGGTGCGGTACCTATGAACCAATGATATTGGGCTATAACCGTAGGGAAGAAGACGTATCCACGTGGATGTAGTTCTATAACCGCATTGTTTCCTCGTCATGCATGCAAGCTTGTGGGCCCATGTTATTTAATAAATCCAACCCATTGTTTGGTCACATGGGTTGGTTCTTTGGTATTTCATTTTTATGTAAGCCTTAAGGGGTTTCATGAGTTATCAATTTTCGGGCTCCACTTCCATAACTAAATATTTGAGGTCAGAGTCATGTTACATTAAATTTTTGTCTCATGTTTCCTAGGAGCCCGTTGAAATTCATTAAATATGGTAGGTGGGTGGTTACAACTTCTTCTTAAAGAACACATTGCGTAATAAAAACCACAATTGCATTTCAAATTTTTCCATTTTTGGAACATTTGTTTAAATCTCAACATCTAATATTTTTCGCCCAAACCAAAATCCCTTAACACAACACTTCATTACTCTTTGGGCCTCATTAAACCAACTTTAAATGAGAACATGGTTATAGACTTAGCCAATATAGTGATCAACTCAATCATCTTGATCAACATCATGGACATTCCTAATATTTGTATCCTTTCTTATTTTTTCTCTCTACCTCTCAAGCCATCTCTCTTTCTCTCTCTTGTTCTCTCTTGTTTTGTCATTTTTTCTTTGGTCTGTTCCTTTCCCCTAGCCCCCTCCTTTTTTATTCCTCTTATTCACCCATAGGTCTTCGAGCCTATTTATTTATTATTACTCTCCATTAATTTATCCCCTTTAAATTAGTTTGTTATAATTTAACAAAAAATTTCTAATTTTATTTCATTATTATTATAATAATTTCTCTCAATGATTAATTTATTTAAATCATATTTTTAAAAACTAAATTCATTTATAAATATGTTACCATTAGTTTATTTAATTTTATAAACATTGATTTCATTATTCTTTGTTAATCATTTTATTCATTTGTGGTTGAGTATCATTTATCAAGTTTTTTTTTTTAATTATTTAGATATGGTTATGATTCTTTAATTTATATTCTTTTATTGTTTGATTATTTTAAAATGTAGCTTTTATTTTTATTTTTATTAACAATAGTCAATATTTTTCCATATTTTTTATATATTCAATTTTCATTTAAGTGCTTTTACAATGGATCAAGTGTCCACTCAAAGCATATAATGTTTCCAATATCGAAACACAAATGATTTCAAAATTCTCATAATTATACACAATTTTTGTAAAGTAGTTAAGATTTATGTTAAATTTAGATCTTCCAAGTGTTCAAGTGTAGAGATAAAATGGATCTAAGAAATCTTGCATTTCATAATTAATTTATTCAAGCCTTTAAATAGGGTTCATTACAACAAAAATCGTTGAGCAAAACCATGGTTGTCTGATCTTGGATCACAAAAACAACTAACTGTATTCAGAAATCATGAGCAAAACCATCCATTATCAAAACCTTAAAACACAAAAACTAATAACGTAAAAACTCAAAAACTATTAACCTAATAAAAATTATACAATTTTAAATCTAACTCATTTCTTTATATTTTATTTTTTAACAATATAGCAAATCGATAGTTGTATTTAAGCTCATCTTTATAAAACTTCCGAATAGTACACATAGTTTGAAAATTCCACCTTTTCATTATTTCATTAGATGAATGTTCGTAAAGTCATCGGGATGCACCCCTCCGCCGACACACGCAAACAATTTGCGTGCATGCATTTTCCACTATTAATTAAACTCGATTGACTTTGATTGAAAAGGGCAGAGCGGCAAAGGCAAAGGCATTTCTGCTTTTGGGTCATCGATCAATATTTCAATTATCATCGGCGATCACAGTCTCTTTAGGCACAGAAAGCAACCTTTCGTTGAATCCTTGGGAGTATTGAAATGGAAGGACAACGACCAGAACAACGAGGGGGCGAAGAAATAGCAGAGATGACAAGAGGACTGGGGGAGCTTGCGGAACGATTCAGATGGTTACACGAAGTTACCCTCCCGCAGCTACCTCTTATATATGCGGCACGGGAACGGCGCAGGGCTCAGGAACAGTTAAGGTTATTAGTGCAGGAACATGTAGTTTCTCGAACTCTTGTACATCCCATCTCTATTTCAGGCGAGCATATTAGTGACAGGAATACGAATACCTCATCGTGCTCAATTTGCACTGACGATTTTCAATTGCAGGAGGACGCGGGTCGACTACATTGCGGTCACATATTCCACCAAAAGTGCATTGAACCATGGATGACAGTAGCGAACACCTGTCCCATCTGTCGTGAAGAATTTCAGTACTACTGATGAGTGACAATTTTTTTATTTGCCCTTTAAATATTGGAATTTTAACAGGAAAACGTATATGGGAATGAGGATTTTACACTTTTTAATTTTATTATTATGAATAATAAAATAACCATATTTCAAGTTTAGCTAGTAGCAAAAATTATTCACGATTTTTAAAGTGATTGTATATTGGATTTTATTAAAAGAATAAAAGAATAAGATAAAAATAAAAATAGTTTAGTATTTTTTTTTTTTTTGGTATATTTAAATTGTATTTTCAGGGTTGTTTTTAAGCTTCAGCAAAGTTATTTTTTCTAATTTTTGGTTTTTTTTTAATGAAAAATTTAATCTTTTTTTCAAATCTCTAGCATTTTGTTTCATTGCATTTTCAATTTTCTTCTCTAAGCTCAACCAAATAGATTCATGTATTTTTAAATTTCAATGTAGTTGAAATTGCATAGATTGAGAGTTAAGCAAAATGTAAGCTGGTTTAATTATCAACCATTATTAATAGTTAATAATTATAGTTATTAATTACTTTATTTTATGTAATTTCATCTGATCAAAATACTTGTATAACATAACATGATATAATTATGTAATCTCTTTTCCGTAATGGAATGTCCAAATAAATCAAAACCTAAAACATTTAAATTTATATTATAGGATTCTAAACTTAACTTTTTCTTGAAAACTCAATTTTTTAGAGATAAAGAATAACCAAATTTTAATAAAAAAAACTCAATACAACAACAAAAATTTAGAAAAAAACTCTTCCAATGATAAATATGAGATACTTATGAATAATTGGTTAGCAATATTTTTCAAAATACACACTATTTAGACTACTCAGGCTCTCCACTTTCCACTACTGCCTTTTCATTTTGAGGTTCTTGACAATCTATAAATGAATTAAAATGTACATTTCACTTAAATAATGAAATCAAACAAAGATAAATGAGAACATCATTAAAGTCTATGCAATTAATATTCATCCCAAATTTCTTCATTACGTGTTCGAAAGAATATGAATATATAATTATATGTAAGGTAGCTTTAAATATTCTCGCATTAGTCTGCTGCAGAAACATCCAGTGATGGCAGACAATGTGTAACATAATAGTGATTTGAATGCACTTAAGAATATGGTTCAAGGTTTGGTATCCACTCTAGCTTGATGGAAACGGCTGCAAGTAGTACTTTGTAGCTTGGAGACGACAATCTAGATCTCAAGGAAATTGAAAGTGATATGAAATTGGTTGATAAGTAAAAAATTCACCAAACGAGCCTCTTTCTCTTTGCTTTGACAAAGATCTCTTTGCTTTGACACTAATGGTGGTACCTGTTTGAAAACAATGAAATACTTGAATTTTCTGGTGTTGGCAGAGTCAAAGGGACAATATCAAATGCATGATTTTCTTGGACTCTCTCATTTTATAAAATATCTTTTCTGTTGGCAGCTCCCTCTAAGTTTTAGTTAACATTTATTGTTCAAGATAATAATAATAAATTGGCAAAATCTTAAAGAATTTAGGAATACATTGTGGGTCATTCCTTTAGCATATGTATTTTTGTAGTTGAATATTGTTGAAGAAAAGATTCAATACGTTTTTGATGCATATGGGTGTCAATAAATGGGTTCTTATGTAGGCATCATGTATTGCTTTGAAAGACAAGGTGTTATCCTTGACATTGTAACTGTGACCAAGGTGTTGTCTCTGAAATTGTAATTGATATTCTTTTGTATGTGAACTTTCCATAAATAGAGTAGATAATGCTTTTAGATTTGGCATTTTTCTATTATAGTTCTAGATTGATTGCACTCTTATTCTAGAAAATCAACTTCCAGATAGCTCTAAGCTTATACTGTATACATCATCCTAGCTAGAGTATATATTTCAAAGCACACATTGTTAAAGATTAATCTTAGTTAAGATTTAGTTCATGGCTATAAGTGAGTTGGTAGTTTCCTGATTGTGAGGGATTATCAGAAACACACACACACAAAAAAATATATATACCTCCATAATAAAACATATTCGTGTGGAAACTGAATGAGAAGAAGCATAATAATGTTACTCGGGATTTTCACTTCGAAAGGATTATTCATGCATTGAAGAAGTGGAGGAATTGTCATCTTGAATGGAGTAATAATGGAAGTAGGACAGTAGGTACTAACAACTTAAGCATATGTTAAAATAACAAAGTTCATGTGATGAAGATATAGATCGTGACAAATGGTTTGGTGATTTTTAGGGAGAGGATCTATTTGTTAGACAACAATGAAATCAAGAATATTATCTTGAGGGAATTCAATTTTAAGTCGTATTCATGTCACCTGGGATATAAGAATACTTTGAAAATCGTGAATAATTTTTGCTACTAGCTAAACTTGAAAAAGGAAGTGGCTAAGTTTGTGGCTAGATGTTTGGATTGTGAAGAGGTAGAACTAGAGTGCAAGCATCTAGGTGTTTTATTATAGACAATTATGTTCCATTTTATTATAAACGATTACGTTCGAAAATGAAAATGGGGGGTACTTTCCATGGACTTTATTACATGATTGTCTAGGACATCAAAACAACATGTTTCCATTATGGTTGTGGTTGACAGGCTGACCAAGATAGCTCACTTCATTCCATTGAAGTCTACGAAATGAGCTAGTGAGCTAGCTTATGTATTCGTAAGGGAGGTAGTGAGACCACATAGTGTTCCTAATAACATCATATCATAAATATATTCCAATTTCACTCCTAGGTTTTGGAAGTTCTTTATATGTTTGGGGATAGAGTTGGATCTTATTATATCCTATCAACCATAGTTATATAGATAGACAGAAAGGGTTAACATGATTCATATAATAACAGATATGAGGATTCCTTTAGGATGAGTCCATTTCAAGATCTTTATGCGAATATTTGTAATACTCGCATAACCTGGAGTGATTTAGTGAATAGGGTGTCGAGTGGAACAAACATGTTGGTAGAGATGGAACAAGAAATGTAGGTTATCAAGAAGAATATATAAATGAAATAAGAAAGGAAAAATAGCTATAGAGATTAGCATTGGTCACTTAGGGAATTTCACATTGGGGAGCACGTGTACTTGCACATCAAGCCCAAGAAGAGCTCCATGAGAATTGGGTCATGTGCCAAGTTGAAACCTTGGTATTCTGAGAATTTTCAAGTCCTTAAAAGGAAAGAACCAGTAGCTTATAGACTTGCGCTTCCACCAACTGTGAAAGTCCACGATGTTTTCCATGTTTCATTACTGAAGAGGTATGTGAAGGATGTTGATCATCTCATTAACTATTCTATATTGAAGGTGGAATGAAAAGGAGAATTATACTTAGAACCTAAGTGAAAACTACAAGGAAAACAATTCATGCTCCACAACAGAGCAATCGAGCAAGTTGAACTGCAGTGGAAGCACTTTGGGCCCAATGAAGCTATATGGGAGATGGATGACCAATGCAGACTTTGTATCCTTCTTTATTTTCTTGTTGAGTCATGCTATAAAGCTTCAATATATAGTATGATTTTCATGTTGGTTTTGGATTTTAAATAGGTTGTTATTGTAAATACTGCATCAAGCTAAGTTATAAAGATCCATAAAGAGTATGTTTTTGTTTTTAGTAGTGCTTTTTTCCATTTCATATATAGCCATGGTGTGATGGGATTGTTTTCTTGGTTGAGGTTTGGATGGTCAGAAGGTTTTGAAACTGGGTGAGGTGGCCTCAGGAAAATTCCCAAGGGTTGGGGGTGGAGATAGTTTTATTTTTCAATCCTTAAAAACTATGGGTAGAGATGAAAATTCCTTAAGCTAATGGTGAATAAATTCTAAGGAATGCAAGAGTGTTTTGGATTTGTGATCCCTTGACCAATTTTGGTGAGATCGTGGTAGCCTCAGAGTGGAGGTGGTGTAATCTCCAAAATCTCTCGTTCATTATCTCTTAACATCCCACATTCTTTCCTGGAATATGGCACCAGGGTGATTGGCTAAAAGAAATATTTGGTTCATCCCAATCTATAGTTGGGCAGTACGTGGAAGTCCTTGGCTTAGTTTGTTTTTAGCATAAGTTAATAAGAGTGATTTTGCTATTGTGATTTATGAGAACTTGTACATAATTAATGTGGATTCTATGGTTCCTCTATCATGGTTAATGATTTGGTTATATGTTGGTTATAAACATTGATTTGTAACGTGTTCTACCTATGACTTGTTTAGTATTTGATAAGTATTTGAATGGTTGATGAAATCATGGAATAATACATGTTTTTGTAGCTAATATGAGAGGGAATTAGGCCCTCTTGATGATTCTCACATGGACCACAAACTCTTAATATCAGATATGCATTCATGACATGTAACTAAAATACTCACCATATGTCTCATGAAATGAATGTCATGGTTAGGATTGGTCACGTCAAGTTATTGTTCAGCTCTTCTATGAATAACATTGTCATTGTGTCATTTATCATTTTGACAAGTTACATGATGTTATGGGGTTTGGTTTTGAGGCTAGACTAGAATTTTAGCTCAGATATTGGATTGACACCCTCTCAACTAATGATTTTGGGCGATAAGCATAGGGAAGGAGGCTTATGCATGTGGTTGGAGGTCTATAACCGCATTGTTGCCTTGTCATGCATGTGCTTATGCGCCCATGTTAGTGAAATGCAATCAAACCTATTTTTTGGCCACGTGGGCTGGTTTTTTGGCCCTTAGTTGTCGTGTAAGCCTTGAGGGATGTGTGTGAGTTATTAGTTGTCGGCTCCACTTCGATAACTAAAGCTTGGAGGTTGGGTCATGGGATATTAACTTTTCATCTCATGTTTGCCCAAGGAGCCCTATAAAATTTGGTAAATGTGGGAGGAGGTGGTTACAACTTGTCTCAAAGAACACATTGTAGACACAAAGAAAAACTTCATTTCAAAAATTTCCATTTTTGAATATTTGTTTAAATCTCAACATCTAATATTCTTCGCCCAAACCAAAATCCTTAACATAACGCTCATTACTCTTTGGGACTCATTAGAAATTTAAATGGGAAGATAGCTATAGGCTTAGCCAATATAGTGATCACCTCCATCATATTTATCAACATCGTGGACATTCCTAATATTCGTTTCCTTTATAGACTTAGCCAATATAGTGATCACCTCCACCATATTTATGAACATCGTGGACATTCCTAATATTAGTTTCCTTTCATCCTTTTTCTCTCTACCCCTCAGGTCATCTCTCCTTCTCTCTCGTTCATTTGTTATCTCATTTTTTCTTTGGTCTCTTCCTTTTCCCTAGCCCCCTCTTTTGATCTTCCTCTTATTCCCCCATAGGTCTTAGCCTATTTGTTTATTATTTGTCTCCATTAATTTATCCCTTTAACTTAGTTTGTTATAATTTAACCACATTTTTCTAATTTTATTTCATTATTATTACTATACCTTCTCTTAACGATTAATTTATATTAATCATATTTTTAAAAAATAAACCCGTTTAGAAATATGTTAACTGTTTGTTTATTTTAATTTTATAAACATTGATTTCAATATTATTATTATTCGTTAATATTTTTATTCATTTGTGGCTGAGTATCATCAACTTATTTTAATTTTTTTTTGTTTTTTAATTGTTCCAATATGATTATGATTCATCAATTTTTATTATTTTAAAATTTAGCCTAGATTTTAAAGATATCATTTATTATTTATTTTTATTTTTTATTTAAACAAATATTTATTAATAATTTTATTTAATAGTCAATATTTTTCCATTTTTTTATATATTTTATTTTTAGTTAACTTTATTTTTATCTTTATACTTTTTATATTATTTGACCATGGGTGAAGTGTGAGCTCAAAGCATAAAATGTTTCCAATATTGAAATAAAATTTATTTTAAAATTCTCTCTCCCATAATTATACACCATTTTTACAAACTAGTCGAAATCCATGTTAAACCTAGATCTAGGAAGTGTTGAAGTGTAGAGGTAAGATGGATCTCAATATTCTTATTTGATAACTAATTTCCTCAAGCATTTAAGTAGGGTTCATCACAACAAAAACTATAGGCAAAACCATGGGTTGTCTTATCCAAAAACCATGGATTTTAGGATCAACAAAAACTATGAGAAAAATCATGAGTTTTCAGACCTTGTATCGCAAAAACCACTAGTTCAAATACAAATAGTAATAACCTAGTAAAATAACCATCTTTCACCATAATAAAAAAACCTCCCAACATAATAAATTTATATAATTTGAAATCTAACTCGTTTCTTTATATTTTATCTTTTAACAATATATCATATCCATAAAATCCAATAGTTGCATTTGAACGCATCTCTATTAATCTTCCAAATAGTACACATACTCAAAATAAGGTTTAAAAACTTCACTGTTTCAGCATTTGATTAGATGAATGTTCCTCCACCGCCATCTTAACCACTACACTGAGACGGACACACCAACACTATTATCGGAAGGTTGTACATTTATTTTTTATCACTAAATTGACGCACCAATACAATTATGTGTAGGTTGTACATTTATTTTTTATTATTAAATTGAAGCTAGCAGAATGAAGTCATCGTAATGCACCGTTCCGCCGACAGACGCATACAATTTGCGTGCATGCATTTTCCACTATTAATTAAACTCGATTGACTTTGATTGAAAAGGGTAGAACGAGAGAGGCAAAGGCACTCCTGTTTTTGGTCATCGATCAACATTTCAATTATGAAAGGCACAAAAAGAAACCATTCGTTGAATCTTTTGGGAGTCTAGAAATGGAAGGACAGAGACCAGAACAACAAGGGGTGAAGAAAGAGATCAATATAGAGAATTATCAGATGAAATAGGAGAGATTGAATTATCAGATGAAATAGGAGAGATCAATATAGAGAATATATAAAGAATTTCAGTACTAAAATAAAATTATATATCTATATCTTGGAATTGAGTGAGATTTGTAAATTTTTATTATTATGAATATGATTATAAAATTGTAATTTAATTGTTAATAATTATTATATAGATGATAGGAATTTATTTTTTATCAAAATGATTATAAAATTATAATTTGATTGTTAATAATTATTATATAGACGGTATCCATTTAAAGTGAGTGCATATTGGATTTTATGAAAAGAATACAATAAAAAAAAAAATTACATAAGTATTTTTGCTGTCTTATTTGTATATTTAAATTGTATTTTCAAGGCTTTTCTTTAATTTTGAGCAAGGTGACTTCTGTTATTTTTTCGGGGCTCTAGTAAGCCATGAAAAACTTAGCCATGTTTTCAGCTTTTTTGCATTTTGTTGGTTTGCATTGTCAATTTGATTCTCTAGCTTAAGCAAATAGATTCATGTACTTTTAAATTTCAATTTTCAATTTAAATTTATTTTAATTTTAAATTTATTAAATATCAAGAGAGATAATTATCTAAAACTACAAATCCCTATTTTTAATATAAAAGAGATTTAATCCTTGAAATTATATAAATCAGAAGTTAAAAAAAATCTAAACTAGCTAACTCAACTCATACAGTTGACGGAAGTTACAATATATTACTTGCCCTTTAAGTAACTCAAAATACTAATATTTGTCCGCAAAATCCTCATTACGTGTTGGAAATGTTGCGGACGTTGGCTAATTAATATGAATATATATGTATATGTAAGGTACCTTTAATATTCTCGCATTCCAAGCTTTATCGACCTTAGAAACACCCAGTGATGTAGGGATTTGTATGCACTTTGGAATTTGTTTCAAAATTTGGTATCTAATATAGCCTGATGGAAGTTGATGCAACTAGTACTATGTAGCTTGAGACAACAATCTAGACGTCAAGAAAAAAGAAAGTGATATGAGATTGGTTGATGAACTAGTAAAAGATTCACCAAACCCGCCTCTTCCTCTTTGCTTTGATAGAGATGGTAATGCTTGTCTGACAACAGATGAAATACTTGAATTTTGTGGTGTTGGCAGAGTCAAAGTGACAATGTATGTGCCTTCTTATCAGATGAATGATTTTTTTGGAGTTTATTATTTCAGGAATTATATTTTCTATTCGCATCTGCCATGAACTTTTAGTTGACATTTATTGTTCAGACAATAATATTAAATTAATATTTTATGAATATATTGTGGGTAATTTCTTTAGCACAGGATTATAAATAATGTAGTTGGCTAAGGGCTTGAGTGTCTTATAATTTTTTTTTGCATTTCTATTATTTTATGTAAAATGAATTATAATAATGGTTATATATATATATATATAAAGATTTAATATTTCATGCATATGAGTGTCTATACTTGGATGCTTATGTAGGAGTCATGTGTATTTCTTGTGAGCACTATTATCGTAAATTTGATATTATTGTAAAGTAGAGAAAGCTCCTAAAACATATTACCACAATATATCTTCGTGACCTAGTCATGGAGCTCTTCATCATCTATCTCTTCATCAAGTAGTAGTGGAGCTTGAAGAGGCATTAGCTTCAAAGATTCTTGGAAATGTGAAGATATTATTAATTGCTTTGTTAAATTTGTCCCCCTTAGCTTAATATTAGAACATGTATACTTATGTTATATCCTTTTATTGGGAGAGAATTTCAAATTTTCCAAAGCAAAAATTCCTGCATTTTTTTTCCATAATTGACTTTCTTACTTGAATGATATTGTTAGATAAATTATTCTATGTTCATATTCTATAGCTTCTTTGTATTAACTATTGTCTTTTACTTCTTCAAGAAGAATATGATTAAATTTAGGCATTTTCCATACCATAATACCATAAAACTGGAGGTATAATTTCATTTGGTCTTCTAATTTCTATATAAGAGAAGCTCAAGGTTATAACATTTCATTCCTTGCGAATTGCAAGTAGTTTTCTTGTAAATTTAGGTACCAAGGTAAATGAATTAGCTAACATGATGACTAGGTTGTACACTAATAACCATGATATGATTTCGGTGAGAAATGAATATCATGGAAATAATACTAACACAATGGGATTAACTAGTCAAAGCAAATGGAAATTTAACATGTTTCATGTTCTTAAATAAAACGTCGTGGAAACTTTTGTGAGAAAGCAAGGAGATTATTTTTCTCGGTGAGTGTTTAGATGTGAGTGGGAATTTAGATGTGAGTGGGAAGACAGATTTCAAGTCTGAGTGGAAAGATAGGTTTCAGTACCGACAAGTCAATCACATGAAGTAAATGCTAAATATAGAAATGAGAAGTAGCATTAATTGTGAAATTGTGTGTATGTTGTGGATTGGGAAGAGCCCTAGTCATGAAGGTGAAAGCTTTATGTTAAACTTAGTCTCATTGCGTCCTTAAGACAAATTCGATATTATAAAAAATTGGGCAAAGTGGAGTGTAGCATGCACTCAAAGCTATCACATATTGAGGGATAATATGCTAAATATGTTAAGATATTATTGACTTTGGGACCACTGGACATGATGTTGGTTTATTGCTGAAACTATACATGTAGTTTATATTTCTTTGATGTGTTACTTCAAATGTAAAGAGAAGATTAAGGTTTATAAATGTGTGTTATGCTTTTTTTGGGGTGTGGTATTGCTAAGCTTTGATATTATATTGTAAGAAAACCTATTTAGATGTTAAGAACCTTGTTTGATGTTTTTTTTCTATACATTAAACTTGTTTTTCAATTATAATTAGTAAAAATAATAATTCTGCCAATATACTCTTAACAATATAGCATGGAGGACATATTATAGTGTCAAGAGAAAATAATAGTGGTACATGTAAAAATATGAAGAACTACATGGACGTGTTCCATTTTCACATCTAAGTATTCCTTCAATGCTTAATGTGGCAAAGATATAAGCACATTATCTTATATAATTTTTTATGCTTAATTCTTTTGTGTATAACCTTAAAAGAAACTAAATTAAATAAACTTATTTGTTGTTTATAAGACATCGTTTAAAATAGAAAGTATTTACATAGTATAGTAACCAACAACTACTCTCTTATTTTTATTTTTTTAACTAAATCATAAGATAAGGAATTGATTAAAATTTTTGGTTAGCCAACTAAATTTAGAAAAGTTCATAAAAATAAAGAAACATATCTTAAAATTATTTTTCAGTATATTAAATTTGAATTCAAATCACTTAGGTTTATATTTGTTTGTGGACAAGTAAAAAATATTAATTTGTTTAACTACTTTATCAATTCTGTGATGATTTTATTTTTCTAATTAAAATCATAATCTGTTAAAAATATAAAAAATATCAACAATAGTAACTTCAACTTTTAAACTTTTCAATTTTTTTACTATTTTCATTTTTATTTTTTCTTGGTTGAAAAAGACTGAAAAGTATTAAAGTTGAAATTACTTTAACTCTTTTCAAAAAATTTCAACTATTTTTTTCATTTTAATTGCTTCTTCATAAATTTTTTTATTTCCGACCATATTTTTCATAAATAATATAATGATCTTAAAAAAAAGGTTCAATGAATTTAAAAGTTAAAAATCCAAAAATCTATTACCAACCAGATTATAAAATCACTCTAACACCTTATGGAAAAATTTATAAAAGCTAAGGCTTATATAAATTTTATCTATATAGTTTGTAAAGAATGGATTATTTAAAAAATCAATTAAAAAAAATAGATTTTCTATTTTCTATTGAACATGTGTTTCGCAACAAATTTTGTTTTGATTTTCTTTCATTTACCTCTATTGTACATAAATTTCATCGATGGGAATGTTGTTCATTACAAAAAGTGACGGAGGCCCAGCCCTCGTGTACAGGTGGCGCAACATAGTATTCCGAACTTTCAAAACTTTAATATGATGACTGTGATTCTGTTTAACAAAATGCCAGCTTAGCTGTATGGATTTAACAATGGTTAATTGAAAATTCAATACACGACTTCAATCTCATTTATGTTTAGTGTACATGTGATCTATTGATTTTTTTGACAGCCCACTTTGCATTGATCACTCCATCTCTCAAGTTCTGATGTATTAACTATGCTCCGATTCCTGTGCCTTACTCCCACACTTGCAAATTTGTTCAGGTTGTTTTGTTATTTTCCTCCAACTAAAATGAAAGGAGGGTTTCTTTGCGCTGCTAGCCATTTTCTGTGAGGCAAGGGATACTCTGTGTAATAGAGAAAAAATTGCTCATTCTCTGTCATAAGACCTTTGATAATCACTAGACTCCTTTCAGTTTCTGCAATGGCATTCACTAAATGTTCGTATATGAGCTTATTCCATGGTGATTTCTCTGGTTTTTCAATTTTATTTGTTTCAACTGCGTGTTTTTTTCTCTCTTCCATCCCAAATTGTTAATGTCGGCTTCATGTCAACTTAAATTTCCAGGTTCGACTGACCGAAGTTCTTGTGGCTGCCTACAAATTCAAAGAGAATACATGTACTCTCTCTTCTTTGGTTTTATGCTGCATCACTTCTATTTGTGACTCTAATCGGTTCGCTCCTTTGTGAGCAGGACCTATTGGTTCGAGATTTGGCTACTTATCTTTGTTCCATCTCAAATCTTCCGGTGAGTTCTTGTTATGCTTTCTTATTTAGTTTACAGATTTACCCCGTTTCTTGATAACACATCACTAGGTAACAAATACTAACGTGTTCTAAACCCTGAACATTTTCGGATGATGTGCAGGCCTTTTCTTCAGTCAAAACCCTGGATGCTCGTTTCTCAGCAACTAAACCCTACGGGCAGAGTCGACTCCATTCTGCATTCCTGTAGCTTAGGGTCTGTAAATTTTGTTTATTGTACACACCGTTTCGTCGCCAGACTCTATTCTATTGTCAACATCCGTTGGATAGAAAATCCCTCAATGTAGTTTATTAATGGTGTAAATGCACTGAAATCTTTGTGGCTTCGCTGTAACTATGTTTCTTGTGGCTTAAAACCCTTGTTCAACTCTGTATCGTTACTCTGTTCCTCTTGGACAGATTCAGACACTTGACAAACTTTGCATTTAAAATGATTAATACAGGAATGTTTTGTTTGTAATGGACTTCGAAAATGTTTTTCAGTACACGGAAAATCACCAGATCTTTGTCTGTTATTTCTTCCTCGTTTAGTTATGTTGTAATAAATTGAAATAGAACTCCGCTTCTTTTGGCTATGCATATTTGTTTCTGTCTTCGTAGCCTGTCAGTGCATGATACAAAAAAAACTCCTCTCCTCTCTACACGCAGTAACACTTTTGTTTAATTTCATTTTTTATATGAATCAATTTCGTTAGCGTACTCACACACAGATGTTACACATAAATAAATCTGGGAATAAACAAATAACTTCACAATGGACAGATGTGAATTAACAGTTCTCGCTGAAAGCAATATTGCTTGTAGATGATTATTATTCTCACTTGTTTTTCTTCTCCTATTATGTTGATGGAAATTGAACCCTTCAGTACATATTTTCCTACTATTTAAAGTGCTGTAGGTGAGAATTTGTTTTTATTATTCAGTTGAACTGCCAACCGTTTTATTTTGGTGACATTGCCAGTTACGTAAAGAAAACTTCTAATTAAATACAAAATTATTATTCTCCTAATCCTACTGTACTTGTTCAACAAACGAATATTAAAAGTAAATAAATAAAAAAACACAGGTTTAGTAACCTTTTCATAAACATATGTAACATTGAGACCGTCAGTCTTCCTTTGTCCACTCCGAGTTGGATGCTCCTACATCAGGCTCCTAGGGTGACAAAAAGTCATGGCTCCATTCCATGAGATCATCCATCGAATAACCTACTTTCTATATCTGCGTCGTGTCAATCCATGAACTGTCCTCAATGGGACGGTTATTCCACTTGACCAAATATCGTAGATAATCCTTCCTAGGCGTGCGCTTGGCTACCTGTGTGTCGAGAATACTCTCGATCTCAAGGGGCTATGCCGTAGGCATCTGTCTCATCCAAGGATCTTCATCAAATTGGGTGTTCTATTCTGGCCTTACTGTCGCATCATCTTCAGAACTAGCAGTATAAGGAAATAGATCTGCCACATTAAAGATGGGTGAAATGCCTATTCCTGGTGGCAGCTGTAACTCGTAAGCATTTGCGGAAAACTTGCGAATGATTTTGCAAGGACCAATCTTTTTAAATTTCAGCTTGTTATATTCTCTTTTCGGGAACCGTTCCTTGCGCAAGTGTGCAAGGACTTCGTCTCCAACATTAAACTGAACTTTCCACCTTTTCGAATCAACGCGCTACTTGTACTTCTAACTGTTGTCCTACAATTTCTGTTTCACCTAATCATGTAAGTCGCTCATTGCTTGGGTGAAATATTCCCCATCAGCACTCTGTTTTTCAATTTTCCCTAAGTCCCGCAGCTCATGCACTCCGCGAGGATGCATGCCATACAAGATCTGGAAGGGACTGTAACCTATGCTGTGATTTGGTGAATCGTTGTAAGCAAATACCGCTTGAGCAAGTACGCGATTCCACATCTGAGAATTTTCACCTATTAAGCTTCGTACCAGATTTCCTAGACTGTTGTTGACTACCTCCGTTTTCCCATCAGTCTGTGGGTGATAGGCAGAGCTGAACTGTAACTGAGTGCCCAAATTCTTCCATAGGGTATGCCAAAAGTGCCCAGTGAACCTCACATCCCTGTCGGAAATGATGGACCTTGGAAGACCATGCAGTCTGACAATCTCTGTGAAAAACATATGTGCTACATGAGTGGCATCACTGGTTTTTCTGCAGGGTATAAAATGTGCCATCTTCGAAAAATGATCCACTACCACCATCACTAAATCAAAACCTCGTTGTGTTCTAGGCAGAACCAAAACAAAATCCAAACTGACTGAGTCCCAAGGTCTTCTTTGAATAGGCAGTGGCATATAAAGTCTTGCATTCTGACTGCAACCCTTCGCCAATTGGCATGTTTTATACCTGCTTACGTACCTCTGCATGTCTCGTTGTAACCTTGGCCAGAAATAAAAGTGCTCGACCTGCGATAATGTCTTGTCTATGCCGAAATGTCCAGCTAGACCTCCACTGTGATTTTCCCGAATAATGTTCTCCCTCATCGAACAGTCGGGAATGCATAACTGTCCTCCCCTGAAAAATAACCCCTCCTGCAAATTGTAGTCCAAACATGGACTATTATTTCTCAACAAAGGGTTTTGGCAGGCCTCAAAGGCTTCCTTAAAATCTGCATCTGTCTGATACAGATCCCTCAAATTCTCAAAACCCAAAACTTGCATTGTACTTTCCTACAAGAGTAAAGTCCTTCTACTCAACGCATCTGCCACCTTGTTGGCCTGCCCACTAATATGTTTCAGCACAAACGTAAAACTCTGTAGATACTCAACCCATTCTACATGTTTATGGTTCAACTTATGATGCTGCATAATGTACTGTAATGGAGAATTATCAGAAAATAAAACGAACTCATTACCTAATAAATAGTGTCTCCAATGCTTCAATTCTTGGACAATTATGTAGAATTCCCTGTCATAGGTTGAGTACTTCTGTCTACTCTCATTCAGCTTCTCACTCAAATAGGCGACTGGCCTATCTTCTTGACTAAGTACTGCCCCAATGGCTGTACCACTGGCGTCACAACGAACTTTAAAAAGTTTTTTGAAGTCAGGCAGCCTCAATATCGGTCTCTCTAAGATCTTCCTCTTCAAAGTCTGAAAAATTTTCTCCCCTGCTTCTATCCAGCAAAAAGGCTGATTTGCCTTCTTGATCGTATCCAATATGGGTGCGAAGATTTCACTGAAATTCCTGATGAATTTCCTGTAAAAACTTTCTAATCCGTGAAAAATTTGGACTTCAAATAAACTCTTCGGGGATGGACAGCTAATTATAGTTGCAACCTTTTCTGGATCCATCTTCAACTCGTTTTCTGCAATTACAAAACCCAGATATACCAACTCCTACTGGAAAAATGTACACTTCTTCAAATTTATTAGCAGCTTATTCTGCTGTAGCTTCCTCAATACACTTCGAACATGCCTGAAGTGTTCTTCTCCCATTTTGCTGAAAATCAATATGTCATCTAAATAAACAATTACAAACTTCCCAATGAACTCTTTCAACACTTCGTTCATTAGGCGCATAAATGTACTAGGGGCGTTACTCAAGCTAAATGGCATCACCAGCCATTCATACAGCCCTTCATTCGTCTTGAAGGCTTTTTTCCACTCATCCCCTTCTCGAATTCTAATCTAATGGTAACCACTTTTCAGATCGGTCTTCGTGAAGTATGCTTCTCCACTCAAATAGTCCATCATGTCATCCATTCATGGAAATGGAAACCTGTACTCGATGGTAATCTTATTAATAGCCCTTGAGTCTATGCACATTCGCCATTCGCGGCCTTTCATTGGAGCCAAAACTATCAGAACTACACAGGGGCTCATGCTTTCTCTAATCAGCCCTTTATCCAGTAATTCCTGCACCTACTTCCTAATCTCCTCATTGTCCTTAAGACTCATATTATAGGCTTCTTTATTAGGAAGACTAGCTCTTGGTATGAAGTCAATACAATGACTGATACTCCTCTTAGGAGGCAACTCATCTGGAAGATCATCTACTATGATATCACCAAAATCCTGCAACATATCCTGCAACCCTTCATAAGTCCATGCAAAGACATCGCGGAACTCGCGGAAAAGGCTAGTATAAACTTGAACTTCATCTGAAAAACAAGTGACCTCGATATGGATGTTCCCAATAATTCTCGGTTTCCCGGAAATGTCGATAGGCCTCGTTTGTGTGATATTACTAAAGTTACCCTCCATAAAAAAATCATGTGTCAGAATAGGTGTTTGAAGCGGAGGAGAAAGAACCTTAGAAACGAACCTCTCAAGACACGTAGACATGGCCACGAGGCCAGGCATGAATGAGGAACGGTGATGACTATCAACCCACAGAGGATCCTCGAGAGACATAGTTTCCATGATGGCTTCATTGGAGGGAAATATCTCTTTCAAGGGATTAGGCGAATCCAAATCATCGAGCCAAGGGAATTGAGAATAAGTGTCGAGAGACATGCCCAAAGGAGCATGATCAGGAGGTGGAGGCTCTGAAGCCAAAATAAGTTCACAATAATCAATCTCGATCGGACTTAATGGCATCGAATCCCCAAAAGAATCGATCTGCTTAGGCGAAGGAATGATCCACGGGTCATCAGACCAGGAGATCATATTAATCTGAACAGGTTGGGTGGAGGAAGAGGAAAAATACCCATGAGGGTAGGATATTTGAAGAGACCTGACACCACACTCTCGTAAGGTGTAGGAATTTGATCTACATGTGGAACATTGTTCTCAAAAGAAGAAGTGATGAATGAAAACTGATCTACAGTAATGTTCTTTCCTTCATGTGAAAATTTCAAAACATGAAAGAGAGTGGAAGAACGAACAACATGGCGTGAGTCCAACTATGACCAAGGAGAAGATTTTATTTGAGCTTGGCGCCAAATAATTCAACCTCCACATTAACCCTCTTCCCTTCTAGAGTAAACGGTAAACTAGTGAGAACACCAAGAGGTTTAGATTCCCTTCCGTCAAATGCTTCTAAAGAATTTGGAGATGAATTCAAAGTTGGATAACCAATGGCTTTGTATCAGGTAGATGAAATGGTTCACGTAGATGTGCCCTCATCCACAACTGCGTGATGGATATTCAGTCCATTAATTCCAACTTGTATGATGAGAGCAAGTTGGTGTGGGAGATGTGGGATGAAATTATCCAAGTCCAAAGTGATAAGGCTTGAATCAATAGGATAAACCCCTCTGATCGCAGATAACAAAGCCTTCCATTGTGATGGTAAACTATGAAGTACTTCTAATTCAGACATTGCAGATGGTGCCTGAGTCAAATCCTCAACAATACTGTAATGTTGAGCACCACGAGCATTTGGATTATAAGAAGACATATGGAGTATGCCCTTGGAAGGTGGTCATACAATGAGCTCAGTACTAGGCCTTTCAATCTGAATAGGTCCAGTAGCAAGAAGAGGAGGAGGACCATCAGTAATCTCTTTCCCCATTTCCTGTAGTGATTCGGTATAATATTTCGACCAGGTACTGATAGAAATGGATGCAGAATCGTTCATCATGAAGACCTGAGAGCTAAATGGGGTAGAGGATTGAGGTTTCTCTACCATCTGGGTCTGCTGTGACGGAAAAGGTTCTTTGACAACAACCGTAGTTCCTTGGGTTCTTTTGAGAAATCTACTTACTTCAGTCCATCGAGAACAATCCTTGGTGTAGTGCTCTTCATCATAAATCAAGCAAGGATACTTCAGCTTACACTGCGAACCATCTTCAGCACGAGATTTCTGAGAATCTTGTTTCGACGTATCGGATTTTTCCTTAACTTTACCCTTATTTTTTCGCTTGGAAGTTTTATCGATTGGATTATCCTAAATGGCATTAACTTCCGTGGTTTTACCAGAATTCAAGACTGACTGAGATTCTTTCTTCCCAGGATTTGGAGGAGGAGAATTCCAAGAAGTTGAGACATAGAACCGATCATACCATCGACGGATGGCATCACCGATGCTTTGGAAGTTCCAGGTCGAGGAGCATCAATCAAGATATCATACAACGTTCTAGATTGGGAGTACACAAAATCAAGGTACTTGGTACGAGAAATGTCTTGTTCTTCAGTTACACATGCCCCCATAGCTATGTCTTTAGCAATTTGATTGAAAAATGAGGTGGTGAACTAATTAGTTAGAAGATGATCAGGAATATCAAACTTAATCAAGCAATGAAGGCACCTCCATTCATGAATATGGTTTGAGATATGGGTAGCTCAGTCCTATTTAAAGGATGTGAGGAGGTGTGTCCCGGTCTCATACTGAACTGGTAACTGAAAATGCATGAGAAAAGCCATGGCTAATGATTTGATATCTTGAAAGATGCCATGAGATAATTCAATGTACCACTTTGCAGCAGCACCAATCAGAGTCTATTGGAAAATACATAGTCAGATGGAATCGTCAACCCAAGAGTTAGAGGAACACAAAAGATCGTATTTCATAACGTGTGCTAGGGGTTCTTCTCCAGAGTTGCCCTCAAACCTAGGACATTCACTAGGAATTGGTTGGAACCGGAGGCCAATACAAATTATGAAGAATTGGATGGTTTGTTAATTTTGACACATCAGGCAATTCTAACATCGCAAGAAATGTAAATTGAGGATTAAAAGGCATTGGAGGTCCTTGATAAGGACTAATGTTAACATTCCACCCAGGCTAGGAGAAATTATGCCCCCATATGTTTTGTCCCAGAGGATTCTGTCCATATGGGTTATACGCCGGATAGTTCTACCCATACTGGGGTTGAGGACCACGATACTGATTTTGAGTATACCATTGAGGTCCTTTCTGAACAACATATGGATTCTACTGTGGAATATAAGCATTTCCTTGAGGTGGATTATACACCATGTGGGATTGATTTTGAGGGTAATAAGTAAAACCTTAGGGCGCACCATATACTACCTAATATTGACCTTGAGGAGGGTAAGTAGTGCCTTTAGGTTGAGCCGGTGGGACCTGCTGAGTAGGTTGAATGGGCTACTAAGCTAGTTGAACAGGTTGAACTGGATGCTAAGCAGGTTGAATATGTTGAACTGGCTACTGGGCAGTTTGAGTAGTTTGAATCACCTGTCGACACTAGGCAGGTTGTCCCTGTGGAGCAAGTTGGCCTGGATACTGAGGGCCACTAGGTTTCCCTTGTGGAAGAGCTTGGCTTGATGGTTGCAATGGATCAGGTTGACCCTGATAACCAGGTTGACTTGGAGCAGGACCATAGGGTTGTCCTTACTGTACAAAATCTTGGCCTTGCAGAACATATGGTTGTTGCTATTTCACAAAATGTTGTCCCTCTAGTGGATACATTTACCCCTTAGGAACATAAGATTCTCCTTATTGAAATTGAGGTTGACCGGAATGACCATAGGGTTGTCCTTGTTGGACCAAAGGCTGACTTAGTAGCGGTTTCCCTTATGGACCATAAGTTTGTCCTTGAGGACCAAAGGGTTTTCCCTATAAGGGTTGTCCTTATATCAATGGCCCTTGATGAGGAACAATTCGATAAGGATCAGGTAGAGGCAGATAAACAACTTAATGAGGATCAATAGGAGGAAAATATACGGGATTACCGTAGACATCATAATGATGGGGAGGATTGATAAGAGCTTGGGGCTACTGAGAAGCCTGAGAGTTATGATGTTGAGCAGTGAACAAATACTCATCGAGAGTAAGGCCGCTAGGGATAGAAGTAGAAACTGTAGTCGTACTAGAAGCAGGCGTGGTTTCCATAGCGCGAGGTTGTGATCTACTCACGGTAGGCCTCACAGGCCATGTGAAATTAAGAAAAATAGACCTGCGAATGTGAAAAGATCTTGACGACTGAGTCATAACAACTGGTGCAGATGAAGCCACACAAATGGTTGGTCATACCAAGAGAGATGTAACAATGACTGACGAGCTAGGTGTCATAAGCGAAATTCCTAATGTAGGAAGGACCAAACTCTTTGGAGGAGTTGATGTACTGGACTGTGCTATGGACGCAACACCAGAAATAATCTGACTCAATGTATGATAACCGGGTGGAAGAGACACCGATTGAGGAGAAGGTTGACTAGAAACACGTGGGAGATCTTCTGGGAAAAGCTGATACTCCCCTGTAGAAACACGCATTTCTTCACTTTCGATAGGACTCGAAGAATTCATGTTTGACGAAGCCGTAAGATTGTCGAAAAGATGACGAGGATTGGGAGGTAAAGCAGTGCCTAAAAATGGTGATCCGGAAGTAAGAGGAGGGAATTCTTACTCGCTCCCAAAACCATACGAAGAACCCTAAGGTGGATAATTGAACTAAAACGACCCTTCAGGAGGATATCGAGTAGCAAGAAGCAAGATAGTCATGAGGATAGGCTACGAAAAATCAATAGACTTAATGGACTGAGGAATTTCAAAATAAACGTCAGGAAAATAACTACCACTAGGAGGTGGTGAATAGGATGATGAAACTGGTGGTTTCGCTACTATGACAATATTTCAACACAGGAAGGAAAATGAGATAACCTATTCAAGGCTTCAAGATCAAACTCTAAGGAACTTACAAAAACAAGCCAAGTAGAAAAATTTTAACAGCCATGTGATCATAGGTAATTAATTTTACGACATTGAAACTGAACTTTGTTGTTTCATGTTTTAAGAGTTGAGAAACAAACAAAAGATGACTCTTTTCACTTTCAATTTTAAACAAGTTTGAAAGGACAAGTGCTCGATGATCTCTTCACTTTTTAAGGAGTCACGAAAAGATCAAAATGACTACTCAGGTAATCTAAGAAAGAGGGTGTACCAAGTTTTCGTGAACTTCCATATACACCTTGGTCATCAAATGAAAGATAAACGACCAAGGACTTAACGTATGTGCAGGTAGTCTCCCCGAATTCCGTGTTTGGTGTATCATGGTTACAGGGCGGCAGAGTCGGCTTCCTATGGATAAATGATTTGAACCTATGAGGGTCTCCCTTTATATATGCGATAGTATGGGGAGCACAAGTCGGTACTAGTGTTGTCTAAAGATAGTGGAAAATGACATCTACTAGGTTTAATGATGCCGGAACACGTCACTAGCCTAGACCTCTAAAAAAAATTTTGTTAGGTTATAATATTTCCGTATATTGATTGAATTGATTTTAAAGTTGACCTTGAATTTATGTTTGAGTTTCAAGGCCCTACCAAATTTGATCTCGAACTTCCTAAATTCACACTACATGCAAAAGAACACCATTTTCCATTCAATGAATGCTAACTATGAGAACGATAGAGATCTTTCATAAATTAGCAAACAATGAAATCATATAAAGAAGTCAACTAATGCATCTAATATAACCAATAAAAAAACAAAAAACTCTTTCCTAGTTTATTAAGCGCTAGTTATGCAAAAGAAATTTTCATTTCTAATGCGAACGAAAGAATGGAATTTTTTGTTTCTTGAATGAATGAAGCACACAATGCACTATTACATAAAAAGGAAAAGAAAAAACTAGTTTTGAGCACTGTGATTGTTGAGATCTAAAATGAATGATTCAAAAGAAATACAGACATAAAAATTCACTCGAACCAATGATGCACTCTTTCAAAAAAATAGAAAGCTTTCAAAATGACCCAAACAAGGAATGTGATATATGCTCGAAGTGATGAGATGGAGATTCAAACAGAAACCGAAGGAATCATTCAACAAACCAAAAACGTAAATGATCAAGAAAGACTAACACAATCAATCAGGGAATCAAACTAACAAAAATAAAAAAGGCTCGAACTTCAAACAAAAGGCTCAGTGAGAAAAAGACACCTAGAAACCCTAGGGCTATGAACTTCACTCTTGAGAGAATAGAAAAACAACTAATAAGAGCAAGCCTACAATAGTCACAAAAATTCCAAAAGACCAATTGCAAACCAAGGAAACAACCCAAAGTCAAGAACAGTTGACCAAAAACTCAGGAAGAAGGTCAAACCAAATCCTATAGGATTCGGTGCGACTGTGAGGTGGTAATCTGTGCCAAACAGGGGTTGGCACTACTGCAACAAAAACAACAAGCGCCAATTGGCGCGGATGTTCAAATAAAACCTACATCAAGCCGGATAACTATGAGAAAAGGAAAAAACCAGTGAGCAGAGGTCAATCCTGACATTTTGGAGTTGAACAGGAGGAGTCCAAACAGTCCAAAAAGCCAAGAAAGACAGTCAAGCAATCAAACGACTAAATTCGACTCGACAAGGAAAATTCCCAATGTGCAATGAGACGAAAAATTCACACTAATCCCTAGTGGATTCGCTAAATTGTTGTGTAGCTAAATCCTCTTTCTGGATAGAGACGATCCCTCTAGCCCTAGAGTGGGTCCAACAACAAGGGAACAAGATAATGTGTAGGTTCCTTCTTAACGAATGAAATATGTTGGGATATATTGTCCTACTTGTAGTCCAATGCGATTGTTGAAGTTGTAGCAGTAGCTGCCTCATGATCTCTATCTCAACAGGTCACAGTCCTTCAACAATGGCACTCGGATTCCTGCACAAAGATCAAAGGACAAAAGCAGCATAAAAGACAATGATTCCATTCATAACTAGCAAATCAGTCATGGAAGATTAAACATATTGCATAAAATAAACCATATTAACAGAATATGGGAACCCGACATTAGTCATGTATATATAAATAGAAAGAAAGAGATTACAACCAGAGCCTTGATGTCGTAACCTCCTTTAGTGGGTTTAGTCGAAGCATGTCTCAAAGGTTCATCAGGGAATGGGACGAGGAGAGGACACAAGCCTAAGTTCTCTCTCGACAAAGGTCTCTTTCTCTATTTTATCTCACAAAATGTTAAACAATTCCTCTTAAGCTATTCAGTTGTTTAGCTAGTGTATCAATTGGAGATATTTTTAATTATATAGGTAGAGGAGGAGGTTGGGATCCCTACAATGGTGGAAGGGAGATCTTATCCTTTTGGAGGTTTCCCCAAAAGGTGGAAACAAGAAGGAAAAGGAGGTTGTCCATGGCTATTCAGTCAAACCACCCAAGCTAACTCGCCCATGAAGTTGTTAGCATGGAAACTTCACCTCTATATTTAAAATACATTCCAAAAACAGCTTGGTGTAGGTAACTCACTGGCACAGAGCACTAATGGGAGTGGGGCCCAATTTTAATCTTCCTCATTGGCACGAGGGCATAACGGTCTACGAGCACCAACCCAAAAACATGTGTTTCTGATGGTCCACTCAGGGAATTGTCAACAGAAGGAATGTTGTCCTCATGGCAAGGGATGCAATGATGGTATTTTCAAGGCATGACACTTCTTATTAGTCACAGAAATGGTCCCCCAATGTGTTGGATTGGGATTGCAGGGACGGTGAAAAAATGTTGTGTAAGATGGAGATACAAGCTGATTGGAATTCTTTCCATGGACATGTAGCCAGAGGTTTCATGCTCTAGGTAAAAACCCAAAATATTACCAACATCTTAGAAAATGAGCCCACCCCAAAGATGGGTAGTGATACCCATTATTATGGCCAAATGATGAAAAAATTTCATAAACTAGTACGTCGCATAGGACACAAGGTTTTAGGGTTTTAAGATAGTGGGTGAAGAGTCAATTGTCCACACCTTTCCCATGGCTTGCTTGGCATCCTCTTCAACCTAGAGGATCACATGCACCCATCCTTCAGGTATAACAATAATAGTCATAAGTTTTTTAGGAGAACGTTCACTGCAGACTTTTCCTATCTAGTTAGAAAAGGAAATCCAAATTTATTTCCATGAATCCTACCAAAAAGAGATATATTGCATAAGACCTTTGCTTATTGTATAGTCACAACTAATCCTAAGGACAGAAACATCTTCAAATCTCTAGTCTCATTAATACAATTATCTTTCTTCCTTTTTCCCTAGACTACACACTTTATCTTTCGAGACATACCACCCTCTCTTGCAAAAATGTCATCTCCTCCAATAGGTTGGACTTTAGGACCACTTTTGAAATGCCTCCCATCGCTGGCATGAGACACCAGATCCCTTAGGAATCAACTCGTCAAGGTAACATCTGGGGAGATATGAGGAAAAGAAAAGGAAGCGGTGATCATATGGAAAAGGAAACCCTCACTAAATCCCTAACCCATAGAAACACATGCATTTTCCACTGAAATAAAAGGTCCAAAACCTAAATCCTATGGTTTGGAAAATTGTAGTTGAATTGCGGATTAAAAAAAGAATCTCAAGCGCCATGGGTCGAGTTGAAACCATTTGAAACTTACAAATTCAAAAAATGTTCCCCACTGTCAGAAACTCCACCAGGATAGAGGGAAGCACTAGAGGAGGACAACTTATTGCTAAGTGTAGGAAGCCCCGGATTTTTGGGTTTCAAGTAATAAGAGGGGATGTGGCAAAGAAAACATGGATCCCTCCATGAACCTCATGATCTAGCTGAGGTCGGTGGGCTCATACGACTCAGTAGTCGAACATGTCCTATTCATAATCGAGAAGATCCTCATCCCAATGATGAGGTGACAAGTCACTACCAGGTTGGATAAACTATACCCAACAAAAATACATCTTTAAAAAAACATTACCCTACTATAATAGTGAGTTGAAAAAACACATGAAGCATTAAGCAACAATAATATAAAAAGAATAGTGTAGGCAAGGGATAGTAGTAAACCAGTCAAAATAACCACATTCATAAGATCCAAAACCACTAAAAGCAACACCTTACAAGAACTACTCAATAGGAAAATGCGAAAAAAAAATATTATTTCCAATATTTTTTTCTTAATATCTATTTCATTCCTAAATGGTCAATGTTTTGTCTATTTTCTATATATTTTACTTTTATATAATAAATGGAGCGTCCAAAAAAAATATAAAATTTTTCAATTATTCAATAAGACAAAGTTAATCATTAAAAATTGTATATTATATATTCAAAAAGTTATTAGATTTCATTAAGTTTAAATTTATTATAACCATCTTTGAATATGTTCAAATATTCACGAAATTAACACAAATTTAATCAATAGAAATTATATATTTCACAAGCTATTGATAAGTATCAATAAAATTACTAAAACTAGATTGATTTTATTTTAATCACCCACACATCAACATCAGAGGACCAACGATTTTTTTTTTTTCCTAAAATCACAAAAGTTTAGGCAAGATTTTAATAAAATTTAGCATAGATTTTACTAAATCTCCATTATTACTATCAAACATAAAAAATTTGGGTATCCTAAAATTTTTTGATGTACTAAATCTATTTCCACTATTAAAAAATTCCAAAAAAAAAATAATCAAATATTACAGATTCAAATCCCTTTTAATCATTTCCTCCTCAAACACCGTAGACAACACCCACAGCATTTAGCTAAAGGTTATGAATTTATTTATGGAGTAGTCTAACAAGTCGGAGGAATTGCCCGGACTCCGGCCATCGGCTACTCCTATTCTCTTCTCCGGCACCGTCGGTGTCCAACCTCGTCCAATACCCATTTCAAATTTTAGTTTTACCGCCTGTTTTTATTTCTTCCCTCCCACAGCTCATTCTAGGTTCATGATTTATGGTTAAAATCCACAAAGCTCCTACCTTTCCGTTTTCTTGGTTCTTGCCTTCCATGGTTGTTCTGTATTGGTTCTTTGAGGAGCAAGAGCTCTCTTTCTGCTTCTGCGTTGTGGTTTTCTGGAGGTATCGTCAGCATTTGTGTCCATGTCGTTTACATGAAAGAGGTTGGATTCTTTTTAAATTTTCTGATGAATGGTTGAATATTTGTTTTCAAGCGTTCAAGCCTGGATAAATTCTTGTATTTCCTCTAGTTTCCAAGGGTTCTCCATAGGCGGGTTTTGAATTGTATAGAATTTTATGGATGTGGAATTCTGTCGTCCTCCACAGTGAAATGGATGGAACTCAATTACAGGAGACTTCTTGAATGGATTTAAGAATCTCATTTTTTATGTTGCGTTTCCATAGATCGAAAGTGTGCCTATTTTGGCCGGAAGTTCAAGTAATTTCATTAAAATGTGATTTCAAGATTACAGTGTGGTTTTTTTTAAGAGAGAGGTTAGCTTCTTGCCAGCCACCAAGTCTTGATCTTATCTTCACTGAATCAAGGTATAAAACAGACTATGCTATTGTTGATGCTGGAATTGGATATGCTGCTACTATTGTTGGATGTTTATGTGCTGCCTTTGGATTTGGTCAACTCTAGTTTTCATCGCAAATGAAACAGAGGATGAAGTTGTAAGTTGATCAGTGCCCGTGCCGTCCTCGTGACCCAATATGGAACGCTGAGCATTTCCTTACACTGCACTTCATAAATATCTGAGTGCCATCAGAGGAAAATGAATTCCCACGTCTGCTAAAGCCAAACATGGAAAAAGCCCAGCCGCCTATAAGCCAGCGAAAGCGGTAAAGCCTTATTATTTATTTATTTATTTATTAATTATTAATTATTATTATTATTATTATTATTATTATTATTATTATTATTATTATTATTCAATTTCACAATTGTTTGGTCATATAGCTTCATTAATATAATCTCTTTGTATTTTTTTTATTTTAACTTATTTTCATTTTGACTATAGGTGAAGGTGTTTTAATGAATAAAATATTTGGTAATTCATTTGCTTTTAGAGAAACCACATCTAGTTTAAGTGGGTTATTTTTTGTCTATTGAAAAATTATTTTCTACATAATTAGCTTTTTTTTTTCAATTTGAATTTGAAGTTAATATTTATGACTAAGTTTTTTTTTTTTTTGCAATTTGAATTTGAAGTTATTATTTATGATTAAGTTTTCCTTTTTTCTAATTATATAATCAAAATTTAGTTCAATTTTTAAGTAGTAATAGTTTTTAATATGTTTCAATCATAATTCTGTGTGGAGAATGAGTGAAGAATATGGCTAAAGAACATAGTTAGTTATAGTTAGAAGATACTATCCAAAACAAGAAATTTACAACAATGTTTAAATATAAAAATGCAACACTACCCAAAATAAAATAGAAAAAATATTTATAAATATAATATTATATATAATTAATATTGATAATTTTTTTTTTTTAAATGTATAAAGTTTAAATGAGTTTGATAATGAGCAACATATGTTATTTTTTAAATGATGAAAAGTTTGAATTTATTGAGTCGTCTTTTTAAATGTTAACATCCCAATAATTACACAAAAAAATTAATATAATAATAATATATATTTTGTATTATTTAAATATGATTTGAGTATATTCTAATTGGTTATATCATATGGCATTATAATTATTTTTCTAATTCTTAGAATTGAAATACCAATGTGGAGTAAAAATCATTGTTATTCTTATAAACATATTTTTATAATATTTATTTAATATATGTTGGATTTTGAGTAATGTTATTTATATACACACATTTTTATAATATTTATTTAATATATGTTAAGTTTTATTAGCATAACTACTTGAGTATGGGTGTAGTTAGCAAGGTGACCCTAGATTAAACTTCATAGAGGTTGTTGCACCCATGCTAGGAGGAGAAGACACAAAAATCCAATCAACTTAGGGCTTGTGTGACCCAACCTATCCTAGGTAGGTCAAGCTTGGATAGACACAATATCACTTGAAAAAAAAAATTATTTAATATATGTTGGATATTTAACTCAATCAAGTATAATGTTTATTTAATTAAAATTGGTTTTTAAAATATTTATTTTGTTGATGTTAAAAAAAATCAATAAATATATAATATTTGTTTTCAAATAAATTTATTATTTTTGATATGTAAAATAAATATTAGAAACATATAGTGTATAATATTAGATATTTATGTTTTTAAAAAGTTTTATGTTCAAAATGTAATGTTAGGAATATATATTCAACATAGATATAGGTTAGAAAATTAGACATTGTGCAAAAATATTTATTCTAAGAATTTTTATGATAAAAAAGTAATCTTGTAAATACAAATTCAATTATGTTGAGCATGAGATAAAAATAAATAAAGTTTGTTAAACCATGGTAAAATTATATTATAGCTCTAAACATTTCCCATGTTCATTTCAAGGAATATTTTGGGTGTATTTTTTATTTGGGGAATATATGCTTGAATCTAGATGATAAGAAACCTAAGTAGTTGGCTTGGTGGTGGAGGAAGTTATGGAAACTACGTTTCCCATATATAGCATGGTTATTTCAAAGGTGCATTTTGACAAAATTTTCATCAGAAAATTTTAGAAAAAAAATGCTTGGTTGGGCATAGCTAGTGTGCTCTTTGTAAAAATGGTGACAAGATCATGGAACATCTTTTTCTTTTTGGCCACTTTTCTTTGAGAGTGTGAAACTCAGTAAGAAATTGACTAGGTATTCATACAAATTGGCAGGGAGTGTCAACGGGTGTTGAAAATCCTTCAACCAAGGGGGTTTCCCTGATATGTGGTCCCAAGGTATTCCAACCTATTACCATTTTCTTAGAGGCTTACCTTGGCTCTACCTGTCAACAAGAGAGAGGAATGCATATTTGCCTATGAAAATAAAGTGGGGGTGCCTAGTGAGTGTTCGGTTGTAGGTGTGTCAAGGTTATTCTACTGCGTAGATGAAGAAACGTGAGACTCTAAGAGAGAGGTAATAATACCACACTTGTAGAGACACACACAAACAAGAAGGATCAGTCTAATATCTAGCGGAATAGTCCACAAATATGCGATGATCATTACAACAAAGACAAACACGGAAAATTCCTTTAACAATTATCAGAATATTCCATAAGGATGCAACAATCATAACAACCCTTACAACACATTCTCAATATGATAAGCACTAAAATAACCGAAATATTTTAACTAATTTAGCATAAATGGAAGAAAACATAAATTACATATATTCATAGAATATTTTTACAAATATTCATGATCTATGCATGAAGAATGTGTTAGCTGTGAGGCTTATGGTGTTAAGTAAAAGTCTCAAAACACATGTATACAATGAACACCACTAACTCCAATAGTGGAGTGTTGGAGCCACTCCTTTCTCCCCAAAATATCTTGTCTTTCTAATGCTTTGTGGGAGGAGCCGAGGTGAAATTCCTCTGCTCATACAATGAGGGTGTATATATAACCAATGGGGAGTTGACGCTTCTCTTTCTTTGTGACTCTTTGACTACCCTCATGATTGTTTGACTTCCTATGAATTTTTTACTTGACATGACTCTTCATATTTGTACATGTCCTTTAGACTTATATTTTACAATACAATTTCAAATATAATTTACATAATTCACAAAAATTATGTGTCATATGGCGACTCATGATCCGACATGGACTTCATGATTATGTGGCAGTGCCAAGTTGTCCTTCTTGCTGCTTTCTCTTAATTAGAGATAAGCTTTGTTCTCCATATCTGCCCTCTAAAGGGTTGTGAACCAGATGGAGTTTTCATGTGATCACGATCTTTGGTCTTCTATTGTAATCCAATATTCCTTCATCATCTTGCCTGATGATCATTTTATCTCCCCATTTCCTTAGTTGTCTTATAACATGGTTTCCTTCTCCATACCCTTCATCATCATCCTTTCATGACATAATAGAATACCTATGACTGGAATCCACCCATGACAAGAGGACATCAATTCGATAAATCCCAAGCCTAATATGTTTCATGAAATCACTTGTTAGGGCTGGAACTGGGGACTGGCTGAGTGACTGACTCAGGGATTACACAGTTCTAGAGGCCAAGGTCTGGGACTGAGTTTAGAGACTGCACAATGTGTTGTTCAAGATTTCCAGGGTTAGATGATTGCGTAATTGAGAGACTCAAGCACTCAAGCTGGAGGATTGAGACTTGATATTGCGCAATGCATAGCTTTGGAGGCATAGACAGAAGGAAATTGCAATTGATGGACTCAAGGGCTTAAGATCTTAGACTGAGCCTTGAGACTATGCAATGCGTATTTCAGGCTTAGATTGAGTAAAAATATTGCAATTGGGGAGCTTAGGGAGCTAGGATGAGGGCTTGAGCACTAATTTTTACCATTGCGCAATTCTGGAAGGGAGAGGAGGCCAGGTGATTATGAAATTGCACAGTTTAAGAGCGCAAGGTTTGGGCTTGAGGATTGAGACTGCGCAATGCACAATTCAGGCTTGACTGGAGAGATGGATTGTGTAGTTTTGGAGGTTAGGGGTCGGGCTTAAGAATAGTGATTTCACAGTGCACAATCTTGGAAGGTAGGAAATTTGCATTGCAGATTTCCAAGAGGTAGGGTTGCATCTTGAGGACTGAGACTACGCATTGTGTAGTTCAGAAGGGTTGGATGAGGCTAGATTGTTCGGTTGATAATTTTTCCAAATTTGACTATGTTTGGAATCCATTATATCAGTGACAAGAATTTATAGTTATCACGCACTTAGAACACTTGACGACATAATATAGGTCATCTAGAACACATGAACAACATAATTCCCTCAGTGTGACACCAAAGATACACTTTGCGACGACCATGAAAACACTTGTGCGACAATGCTTGAAACTTTAGTAAAGTGTAATACATGTTTACATGGTAAGTACAACTCATTAATGCAAATATTACCTCTTAAAATAAACTAAAACTAGATTTTGTACATTATGCGACCCTCCACATGCTAAAAGATGACATTTAATATATGAAGAGAATAGGGTGAATGACACTTGCATACATGAATGACAATGAAAGTGAAACTTGGCAGCATGAAGATAACAAGAAAAAAACACTAATTAAAGTGAAAGCAAGTAAAAGTGACAATCAAAAGCATGAAAATGATACTCACAAAAGTGAAGGCGTGAAAAAGCGATAATTTGAAAAACTCACCGAAATAGAAGTACAAATGCAGCCAAAAGTGAGTGATTGTCAATTACATTGTGCACTGACTGTCGACATGATTTGAACATTGCACAGGAACTGTCTTGATGGACCATGCTATTCTTGTTCAATCTTGATTAAAATACATGTTCATGAACTTGTACCTGTGAGAGTGCAATATTTTATTCCTCTATGGATGAAAGAGAAAATATAGTTTTCTTTTGTAACACCCCCACCCCTGCATTTACTTGCTTTTACAAACTCTCCAGGTAAACGTGAAGCGAGTGCCACTATGACATGACTCAACCTCCTTGTTCCAGTTAAGGAAGTGGGACCTACGATTGAGACTTACTAACCACAAATTGACATCTTACAGGGACTACAAATCATCTAGGAGCTGAAGAAACACCCTATGTGGTCAACCCCTGAGTTGGAACTTTGTTTCACTAACTTATATCCCCAACCATACCCTTGACACTAATTCATTGTGGTTATGAGGCTATAACCACACTCACATGCTTACCTCCATGCGATTATGACCTAATCTTAGCTCTAATAACCTTAATATCATCCTCATATTCACAAGGTAATATAGCATGACTAGAATCTGATCTATCCAAAGTATAACTGAAAAGTAAATCATTAGTATGTATACCTTTGGATTCTTGATCGTCTGATTTTTGCACATTATTGGTTGAACCACTAGGACTAGGAATATGAGACTCTTGTGGCTGAGGTTCTTATTTTTGAAGGTCCTTCTTCTTTTTCTTCTTGTTGTTCTTTTTCTCATACTCTCTATTGCTACTACTTCCATCTTGAAATATGGTCTTTAGCATGTCCAACATTTCTCTAGCGTATTAAAACCTACTAACTTCTTCAATTAATTATCATGAATATTCTCATAGATTACGCATCTAACTTGAGCACCCTGCCATAAAAATTCAAGTGCAAGTGGATCCTTTCCACATCCTTCACATACCAATCTCCAAATGTTAGATCCATAAGAAAATAACTAGGATTTAATATTTATATGCCATACTTTGAAATTTGTAGTAGTGAGGGCAGACAATCCCTGAAAAGTCATTATAAAATAATAATAATAATAATAATAATAATAATAATAATAATAATATATATATATATATACACCAACAAAAACCAAGACATAATCTCCAGCAATCAAGTTGCAACCAAGAGCCCCACTCTGATAACAATTTTTAGAAACTTTGAGAACTACTGAGAGGGGGGGTGAATCAATAGTGTGATCTATATACTATTTTTACCAAATTAAACTTCTCAACCGATTCATCGATTAACTAATCAAAAATACATTAATAAGTCATAACATAAACATATAACCATGCAAGTAGCTAAAATAAAAAAACCATGAGAGAAAAACTAAACAACACATCAATGCACAATCACAACATCACACGTGAGGACACAAGATATCTAGTGGGAAACCCCTTTGGGACAAAAAACCACCCTTATTTTTGTTGCGTTGCTTTGAATATATATTATGTCAAGAAAATATATTTTACATAGATTAGTTTCCACCCATAAAACACGAGACTTGACGTCATATACAATTAGCTGAAACCCAGAAGCCATGAGACTCGATCCTAATGATCATCTAGGAAGTATCTTCTCACCCAACTCTACAAATTCCCATACACTGTAAGCCGCCATGACGAACTAGACTTGCCTAATTACGATTGAACTATCTAACCACCATTGGATGGAGAAACTGCTTCTAATATACTGACACCATCAATTCACTATTGAAATTATCAAACACCCATTTGTTGAAGGCCACTACTCCTTTACCCTATGAGAATATTGATTTCATTCATTTTCAAACTAGATCCAAGACACTATGCTCAACAAGATTCATCTCTGGAACCCAAATCTTAGCAACGATACAGTCTCAAAAAATCAAATCAAAACATCACAAAAAAATTCTCTTTACTCAAGAAAAATAGTGACTAAAATGTAACAATAAAATCTACAACAACACAGTTATCCCATAGTAAAAATGCATCTCACACTCAACCATAAAATCAAACCCTCAATATATTTACAAAATAAAAACAATTTTCCATATGTTATAGTAACTCTACAAAAAAATGGATCTCTCAAAAAATGTGAGACATTGTATACTCGGTATCTTATCTGCCATAATATTCTTCTTCATGTACGAAAAATTAGACTTTGCTACAAATCCATCAACTTTGCATTGAAAACTGATATCTCTGCTTCAAGAATTTTCTCAATTCAATGCCATTTGCACATGTGCATTATCTATCTTTGCTCACAACTAGGTCTGAAGCATTCCACCTCTCTAGACTATTTTCTCTCCCACAATATCACTAAACAAACTAGATCTCAGATTAAAAAATGGAGTATATGCAATGTGTTGGGCGAAATTCTCTTTTGTACAAGGATCAAAGGTGCAAAAAGTTGACAAAATCCAACCATAACCATCACTACTTGTGCACTAAAGGATTCCACACCCCTTGTAGGACGGACTTAACCAATTTATACCTTATCTCGTTAATTTGGAATCTTCCATAAATAACTAAGTCGAAATTCACCTGATGTGTGCGAGGGATGTAAAGGAAGAGGCTTGACTGCATGCACAACTAGGCCAAATATAAACTACATTGGTGAACACTGAACTCAATATTTTCAGCTAAATCCTTCCAACAACACACATGAGCCTTTTTCCCAGCAACCAGGGAAAAGTATAGGATAAAATCATAAACCTTCATCTCATAACCACTTCCACCTGTTTTCACACCTTCACCAGCTCTTACACATTCCTCCAATCCTTTTCCAAGCTCCGTGACACTTGTGAAAGTGGGTTAAACATGTCTACCAAGTGCCACTACCAAGTTTACCTAGAATCCAAAAAAAAAGGGTTGACATGAGTACCAAAAAGTCCTCTACTCTCCTCTGACACCTACACAAGCTACAACACCTACGCACAAACTTGTAACACCTTTGCAACCTCATCATCAGGCCAAAAATCCTCTATAACAAGTCATGAGCATGGACATAACATGAAGACCTAATATGCCAAGCTCATCAAACATGGATCATAGACATCACTTACACATGTCCAAGCATCAAACCAGATCAATGCCATCATCCTAGGTCAACGTCAGCATATAAACCATCGTAATGTCTACATCAATGCAAACATAACTAGCTCAATGGCAACACAACCAACTGCAATCAATCAAATATATGCATGACTAAAATTTACAACACATGTTACCATGATACAAGGTTGACATCAATTCCAACACAAGGTAGCTGCAATCATGAACTCAATGTCAACACAAGCTAATTGCAACCATGAAATCCATAATGCCAACATAAATGACATTGTGGTACTCCGACTATGGAAATTTTAATCAAGCCATGGGAATTATGTTATGGGCTATTACATTTGGGGATGTGAAAAAATTTATATCTCATCTTATTCTTTTAGTTATTTTAATGGGTTGTGGTGGGGTTAGGCCTAGTCTTGGTGGTCTTACTTCAAAGGTGCTTCTTCTTGGTGCAACGTATTTCCCGACTTCTAAGTTTCATTTTGTGGTAGAGAATATTGGAACAATTGACGATATTTGAGGGAAGACAAGATTGTTCCATGTCCTTCTAGTTGTTATTCTAGATGCACTTTTTATACTCGGGATTTTTATCTCTCTTTCCAAAACATTGGAGAAGCTATGGGAAAAAGTATTGTCTTGGACTTCTTTAAAGTGGTTGTTCATAGTAATTTCTTTTTACTGGGGTATCTCCATCTGTTGATCAAATTATTAGAATCCACTACTTGTACAATTTCCTCAATTAAACTCAAGATCATAATGCCTTTGTAGCACTTCAAAGTACATGATTAAATCCGTATAGTTTTTTGCATCAAAATCTTGTAAATATTAGCTTAAATTATGTTGGATTTACCAACCCCACAATAATGCTTGTTGGTAGGTAAAAAAAAATCCTATAGGAAAAAACCAACATATTTATGTATCTTATGATTCAAATCAACCAACGAAAGAATAGGGGCTCTTAGGCCATAAAAATAGATTGAGTAAGAACTTTCCAAGCTATAATGAACCAAAGTTTCACAAGGTAATGGAAATAGGGAATACATAGTATGTTTCATTATGTAGGGAAATAATTTATTTTTTGTAGCAATGGTCAAGGGAGATGAGTCGAGTTCATATCTTAGATGCAACCTATAAATAATAATGTTCCTCTTCACACAGGGATAACCCGAGAATGGAACATGTACATATTCATTGTGTTAGGTCCCTATATTGCTAGTATAGTCCCTTATTGTTGCTAGTGTAACCCCTTATTGTTATTATTGTACCCTTGTAACCCCCATATTGTTATTATCGTGCCCTTAAATTATTATTGTTAGGTCGGCTAGGATTACATTGTGGCCCCAGGGACTCCTATATATAGAAAGGAGGTTTTGTAATTTGAATCATCCAAGAATTGTTCATTCATGTAATGTATTGGAGGTTGCCCCCTCGAAGTGGCTTATTTCTAAGGTGTTGATATCTATTTTCTTCTCTTTTTGGAGCTGGTTTCACAACATTTGGTATCAAAGCTTTGATATTCTAGGGTTTCGCTGCTCCAAACAGGTCATTGTGGCATTTTTGCTATAAGTTTTTTTCTACGAAGGTTCATAATCTGAAATTTTTAGAGTGTGAAGAAAAAATCCTGAGGAACATTGTCGCAAAATTTTAGAGCTTGGTTCGCAATATTTCAGAGATATGATCTGTTAAAGTTAGGTCATTTTGCAGGCTCCTGAATTTAACCTAAACAGGTCATCGTGGTATTTTCATAATAACGTTTTTATACGAAGGCTTAGAAGCTGAAATATTTAGAGTACGAATCCGCAATCCTAAGGAACATCGTCGCAAAATTTTAGATATTGGTTCACAATATTTTCGGAGATATGATCTGTGGAAGTTAGGGATTTTTTAGGCTTCTGAATTTCATCTCAAAGAGGTGATCGTGGGAAAGTCTTCATAGCTCTCTCTCTGAGCATCAGATTGGAATGATGTAAAAAGTGGTCGCAAGTAAACGGACTATAGTTTTCGTTCTATCAATTTCAGAGCCAAAGGAGGAAACAATGACACGTGACAAGTCATACAAGTTCACTCTACTAAACCAGTCCAAAATTGGGTCATTGTGGGAGATTGGACATAACTTTTCCTTGAGGAATCCAAATCAAATCAGACCTGTGGCATTTGAAAGAAGCTTCAGAGGGCTACTACAGGGCTGAATTTCAGATATTGAGGATATGAAATTATAGAGATAATTGAATTTCAATATCGAGGTCCTCAAAAGAAAGTAAAAGGTGTGTATTTTGTTTTCCAAATTGCATAAGTCTTGTTTGAAGAATCAAGTTGAATTGATTCCAAGGGCATATTGTAAGATAGATATCAGTATTGGATTCTAAAATGGCCCATAAAAATAATTCAACTCCAATTAGGCCTTTAGAAAGCTCTACTATGACTCATGAAGACGAAGAATGACAACATGACATATCAAAATTACAAGAGCAAGTGCAACAAATTTTGCTCTCGCAAAGAGCAACAAAAAATGACATGGAAGTTTTGAAGAAAGGCGTGGAAACTAAGATGGATGGTTTGAAGAAAGGTGTGGAATCTAAAATGGATGGTTTGAATAATGGCATGGAATCTAAGATATATGGCATGGAAGCTGGCATGGAATCTAAGATGGATGGTATGGAATCAAAGATGGATGACATGGAAGCTAAGATTGATGAGAAAATTAAAAACATGAAGAATGATCTTAAAGCAGACATGGAAGGTTTGACAAAGTTGATACAAGAAATGTTTCCTAATGGTGAAAAGATAGTAGAGGAAACTCATGATGAGAACAAAATAAATTTTAATCATGATTTCATAAAATCTAATGCTGGTGGGAAGAACCACCACATTCCAAAAATGGATATGACGATTTTTTATGGAAAGGATCCTGTAACATGGATACAACAAATGGAGCAATATTTTGATCTCCATAATGTGAAAAACACACAAAAGGTACGCATTACAACTTTACCTGTAGAACAAAATACATTTTTATGGTATCGATGGCTTTGCTCCCGTAAAAAAATTGTCACTTGGTCAATTTTTACGGAGGAAATGATAGCACATTATGAGGATACAAAGAGCAACACCTTCTTTAGCCAATTGATAAATCTCAAACAAAAAGGCTTAGTGGGGGAGCACATTGAGGACTTCCAAAAATTGAATATAAGGGTAACTGATATTCCAGAGGAACACAGGATTGATCTCTTCATAGGTACTTTAAAGGATAACATCCAACATGAAGTTCATGTTTTGGAACCTAATTCATTGGAGAAGGCATTCAGGTTGGAAAGAAAAATTGAATGTAAAATTATGGCGACAAGGAAGCCTACCACTTACTTCTATAAAGAGGGAACTATTGCTACTCCTATATTTCCACAACCTACAAGGTTGACACCACAACAATTGGAAGGAAAAAGAGAAAAAGGGCTTTGCTAAAGTTGTTATAGCAAATACACTAAAGATCCTAAGTGTGTTGAGAAGAAATTATTTTACATAGATTGTGAAGAGGAAGAAGAAAATGAACAAGAAGAGGATATACACCAGGAACCAACCCAAGAAGAGGAAGAAATGAGTCTGACCATATCGTGTAATGCATTGGAAGGAATTACCACTCCTCAAACTCTCAAGTTAGAAGGACATATCAAGAAGAAAAAGGTAATAGTGTTGATTTATTCAGGCAGTAACCATAATTTTAATCATTATAAGGTAGCCAAGGAATTGAATTGTTTCCTATACCTAGCATCAGAATGTCAAGTGATGGTTGCAAATGGAGGAACTATAAATTTCTTTGGAAAATGCCATAATATCAAGTTAACCATGGGGGAATATGTATTGAATATTCCAATGCTTTCCATTCCTATGGGAGGTGTTGATGTTGTACTAGGACTACAATGGTTACAATATTTGGCGATGGTAGCTTTTAATTTTCAAGAAATTTTCTTGAAATTTTTTTCAAATGGAAAGGAAGTCAAATTACGGGGTTTTGTAGGGAAGTCGGGAAAGATATTAAGCTCTAATGTCATGAAAAAGCTTCTAAATAAATAAACATGAGGCATAATTGCACAATTATGCTCACTAGAAGTTCCAACATCAAAATCATCTATTTCTGTAGATATCCAAAAAGTCTTGGACAATCATTCCAAGGTTTTTGAAACTCCAAAATGACTCTCACCTATTCGTGATCATGATCATGCTATTCATTTGATTCTAGGAAGTGTTCCTCCAAACATCAGGCCTTACAGATATCCTTATGTCCAAAAGAGCGAAATTGAACGTATGATTGCAGAAATGTTAGAGGCGGGTATAATTCAACCTATTCAAATTTCTTTCTCTGCTTCTGTAGTATTGGTACACAAGAAAGATGGATCATGGCGCATGTGTCCAGATTATAGGGAGCTCAATAAGCTCACCATTAAAGATAAATTTCCCATTCCTGCGATTGATGAATTATTGTATGAATTACATGGATCAATTTATTTTACCAAGTTGGATCTTCCTTCAGGGTATCATCAAATTAGAATGAAGACTGAAGATATTCCGAAAACAACATTTCAAACTCATGAGGGTCACTATGAATTTTTTGTCATGCCTTTTGGCCTTACCAATGCACCTTCTGCATTTCAAGGGTTGATGAATTCCATTTTCAAACCCTTCCTTAGAAAATTTGTGCTAGTATCTTTTGATGATATACTAATCTACAACAGGTCTTGGAAGGATTATGTTCAACATGTTGATAGGGTGCTCAAACTATTGTAGGAGAAACAATTATATGTAAAAACATCCAAATGTTTCTTTGGAGTACAAGAGGTGGAATATCTGGGTCATATTGTATCTCATGAGGGTGTTAAGGTAGACCCTAAAAAAATCAAAGCCATTAAGGAATGGAAATTCCCCACAACCATAAAGCAGTTGCGAGAATTTCTCGGGTTAAAAGGGTATTATCGAAAGTTTGTTAAGAATTATGGGAGAATAGCAACACCTCTAACAACATTATTGAAGAAAGATGCATTTTCATGGACTCTTAAAGCAACTAAGGCCTTTGAACATCTTAAAGAGGCAATGTCCCTAGCACCAGTCTTAGCTACACTAGACTTCACAAAAACCTTTACTGTGGAATGTGATGCCTCAGGAAATGGAATTGGTGATGTTTTAATGCAAGAAGGAAGACCCATTGCTTTTGAATGTCTTCCAATCAAAGGAATGTATTTACAGAAACCTATTTACGAAAAGGAAATGTTAGCAATACTGCATGGACTAAAGAAATGGAGAACTTACCTAATGGGAAGACACTTCAAGGTAAAAACTAATCATGATAGTCGTAAAAACTTTTTGGAACAAAGACTATCTACAGAAGAGCAGCAAAATGGGTCACAAAGATGTTGGTTTATGACTTTGAAATAATATACAAAAAATGGAAGCTAAATGTTGTTGCAGATGCACTCTCAAGAAATAATGAAGAGGTGGAAGCATTGCTTTGTGCAATTTTTATTATCCAACCAGATTGGATAACTGAAGCTAGAGATGAATGGAAGAAGGACGAAGATGTGTGGACACTCATTCAAAATTTGCAGCAAGATCCTAGTACATCTGATACATTTAGTTGGAAAAATGATTCCTTATGGTATAAAGATCGCTTATATCTTTGTAAAAAATCCCAACTAAAACAAAATATTCTTTTGGAATTTCACACTTCTCCTTTAGGAGGACACTCAGTATTTTTAGAAAATTACCACAGGGTGAAGAAAGATTTTTTTTGGGATGGCCTTAAATCTAATATTCAAAATTTTATGGCAGAATGTTTGGTTTTCCAGTAGAATAAAGTTGAGACAATTAAGACCCTAGGTCTTATACAACCTTTATCCATTCCATGTCAACGTTGGGACGAGATTTCAATGGATTTTATGACAGGTTTATCGAAGTCCAAAGGAAAGAGTGTCACCATGGTGGTAATTGATAGACCTACCAAGTATGCACACTTTTGTGCATTATCTCATCCATTTAAATCAAGTACAATTGCTACTACATTTATGGACACAATTCAAAAGCTACATGGAAACCCAATGGTTATTTTGAGCGACAGGGATACCATTTTTACTGGAAATTTTTGGACGGAGTTATTTTCTTGTTTGGGTACTCAATTAGCTCATAGCTCATCTTATCATCCTTAATCTGATGGTCAAACTGAGATAGTAAATAAAATTTTGGAAGGATATCTTCGTTGTTTTGTATCTGATCAAACACAATGGGTCAAGTGGTTACCTCTAGCTGAATGGTGGTATAACACTTCCTTCCATATTGCAGTAAAAATGACCCCATTTATGGCACTCTATGGATATCATCCACCATTCATCACATCATCTTTAAGAGAAAATTTGAAGGTTCAAGCAGTGGAAGATGACATCGAGCATCAACAAGAAGTTCTCCAACTCTTAAAGGACAACCTGAATTTGGCAAAAAATTAAATGAAACAACAGGCAGATCAACATCGCAACGAGAGAAGTTTTGATGTAGGAGACTGGGCATTTTTATGGCTATAACCATATAAACAAATGTCCCTCAAGCAAGCTAAGAAGGATAATAAATTATCGCCAAAGTACTATGGTCCTTACAAGGTGTTGCAAAATATTGGTATTATGGCATACAAATTGGAGCTTCCTTCTTCTTCACAAGTGCATCTAAGTTTCCATGTTGCATGCTTAAAGAAGGTTATAGGTGAAAATCTTCCAGTTCAAACAATATTTCCAGAACTTGATGAGGAAGGAAAAATCATATTGGAACCTGAAGCGTTCACAGAAACAAGAACTTGACAGCTACGGAATCGATCAATTTCAGAGTATCTCATCAAGTGGAAGAGCTTACCCACTGAATATTCTACATGGGAGGATGATAATTTTATACAGAAGCACCCAGAGCTACTCAAGCGTTGAGGACAACACTTTTTTGAATGACAGGGGCATGTTAGGTCCCTATATTACTAGTATAGTCCCTTATTGTTGTTAGTGTAACCCCTTTATTATTATTATTGTACCCTTGTAACCCCCATATTGTTATTATTGTGCCCTTAAATTATTATTGTTAGGTCGGCTAGGATTACATTGTGGCCCCATGGACTCCTATATATAGAAAGGAGGTTTTGTAATTTGAATCATCCAAGAATTGTTCATTCATGTAATGTATTGGAGGTTTCCCCCTTGAGGTGGCTTATTTCTAAGGCGTTGATATCTCTTTTCTTCTCTTTTTGGAGCTGGTTTCAAAACACATTTTGGCCAATAAAATAAAAAATATTAGATGCATACTCTAACTAGAGGGATTTCCTTCATAATCATCGAGAACCCTAACCTAGAGGATGTGTTTTTTGTCTTAACGAAAACATGTTGTAGGGGGCTACTCAAGGACAAGGGAAAAGGACAAATTATTGAAGTGATCCATTAGATTTAAGAGAGACGTGACATTTCTAAAAGATGGAGAAGAACTTGTTGGAATTCCAACAAATATTTCCTAACATGGTTGCTCTATCCCAAAAATGCGGTAAATAGCTCAATGTTAATGGATTCAATTTTCAACATGCAACCTCCTACATTGTTGGAGGCATGCAAAAGCTCAAACAAGGAGTAATTATGACTTCCTTTGTACTGGCTTGTGAGTGTGTAAAGGTTGCATGTTCTTTGATGCTTATGGAGAAGGAAAGAATATTGGATAAACTTTGAAAATGGCTGACATTTCTACTGTGATTGATAGCTTCCAGCGTTCCAAAATTTTTTTATGCTCTACGAAATAGCTTGTTGTAACCTTATCATAGCCAATTGTTCATGTTTTCTTCCATCTGTGCTAAAGTAGTTGAACTATTTCAGTTATTTTAGTGTTTATCATATTGATAACGGGTTGTAATGGTTGCTATGACTGTTGCATCCTTGTGGATTATTCTATTGCATGTTAGGCAAATATTCCTTGTTTTTGTTCATTGTAATGACCGTCACATCTTTGTGGACTATTCCACTAGATATTAGACAAATAATTCTTGTTTGAGTGTGTCTCTACTAAGCTGATATTATTACCTCTCTCTTAGAGGCTCACTTTTCTTCCCCTCCACAGTAGAAGAACCTTGACACACCTACAACTTAACACTCACTAGGCACACCCACTTGCCTTTCGAAGGCACATATGCATTCCTCTCTCTTGCTAAATGCTAGAGCCAAGGAAAACCTCTAAGAAAATGGTAACCAAGTCATATTCAAGATGAGGCTCCTATCCCAAATGGTGTGAGGTCTAACTGGGACCACATGTTAGGGAGACCCCCTTGGTTGAAAGATTTCTAGAAATCATCGACACACACCTTGCCAATTTGTGTGAATACATAGATAATTTCCTACTGAGTTTCACACTCTCAAAGAAAATGGGCCAAAAAGAAAAATATATTCCACGATCTCATCACCATTTTTACAAAGAGCACACTAGCTAGGCCCAACCAAGCATTTTTTTTTAATTGTCTAATGAAAATTTTATTTTTCAAAATGCACCTTTGAAATAACCATGCTATAGATGGGGAACGCAGTTTCCATAACTTCCTCCACCAACAGGTCAACTACTTAGGTTTCTTATAATCTATAATAAACATATCGCTAGATTTAAGCATATATTCCCCAAATAAAAGTACACCCAAAATATTCCTTGAAATAAACATGGGAAATGTTTAGAGCTATAATATAATTTTAACATGGTTTAGCAAACTTTATTTATTTTTATCTCATGCTCAACAAAATTGAATTTGTATTTACAAGATTACATTTTTATCATAAAATTTCTTTAAGAATAAATGATTTTGCACATTATTTAATTTTCTAACCTATATCTATGTTGATTATATATTTCTAACATTACATTTTGAGCATAAAACTTTTTAAAAACATAAATATCTAATATTATACACTATATGTTTCTAATCTATATTTTACATATAAAAAATAATAAATTTTATTTGAAAAAAATATTATATATTTATTGATTTTTTTTAACGCCTACAAAATAAATATTTTAAAAACCAATTTTAATTAAATAACACAATATACTTGATTGAGTTAAATGTCCAACATATATTAAATAATTTTTTTTTTGTGAAGTGATATTGTGTTTATCTAGGCTTGACTTACCCGGGATAGCACGTTGCTTGGGCCCTAAGTCCATTGGATTTTTGTGTCTCCTCCCCCTAGCATGGGTGCAACAACCTCTATGAAGTTTAATCGAGGGTCACCTTGCTAACTAGACCCATATTCAAGTAGTTATGCTAATAAAACTTAACATTTATTAAATAAATATTATAAAAATGTGTATATATAAATAACATTACTCAAAATCCAACATGTATTAAATAAATATTATAAAATATGTTTATAAGAATAAAAATGATTTTTACTCCACATTGATATTTCAATTCCAAGAATTATAAAAATAATTATAATGCCATATGATATAACCAATTAAAATATACTCAAATCATATTTAAATAATACAAAATATATATTATTATTATATTATTTTTTTTTTAAATTATTTCGATGTTAACATTTAAAAAGACGACTCAATAAATTCAAACTTTTCATCATTTAAAAAATAACATATATTGCTCATTATCAAACTCATTCAAACTTTATACATTTAAAAAAAAAATTATCATTATTAATTATATATATAATATTATATTTATAAATATTTTTTTCTATTTTATTTTGGGTAGTGTTTCATTTTCATATTTGAACATTGTTGTAAATTGCTTTTTTTTTAATAGTATTTTATAACTATAACTAACTATGTTCTTTACCCATATTCTTCACTCATTCTCCACATAGAATTATGATTGAAAAATATTAAAAACTATTATTACTTAAAAATTGAACTAAACCTTGAATATATAATCCGAAAAAGGAAAAATCTAGTCATAAATATTAACTTCAAATTCAAATTGAAAAAAGAAAAAGTTAATTAACCCACTTAAACTAGATGTGGTTTCTTTGAAGCAAATGAATTACCAAATATTTTATTCATTAAAACACCTTCACCTAACCAAAATGAGAATAAGTTAAAATAAGAATATTATAAAATACAAAGAGATTATATTAACAAATCTATGACCATAAACAATTGTGAAATTGCAAAATCAGTCAATAATAATAATAATAATAGACTATAAAAAAATATCATATTTGATAACCAGAAAACTTGCTATCAAACATAGAGTTTTAACTTCTTGGATCATCAAAAAAAAGATTTTTGTCAACTACTTGTATCCCTCTAAAAAGCAACAAAACCTTAAACATTCCAGCAAAACCCTTGTGCAACCACCATAAAAGGAGTAATCATAAGCATCATCATTGAGTTGGGGCATAGCAACCAAATCAATTTAGGGATAAACGAGTTTGCTCTTTGAAATTTTCTTGACCTTGATCTTGAGGAACCTCCAATTTGTTAGATCTCCAGTATATTAAAAATAAAAACATTTCTTAAAATTTTCAAGCTATTTTCATTTCTCTTGATAAAAATTATGTGTCTCATAGATTTTCAAAGGCTTTTCACAACATGGGCAGACAATCACAATTTTACTTTTGCACAATTGTCTTTTTCGAGATCAAACTTCACATAATCTCCTTTAAAAAGTTTGCTCTGGCTATTCGGCTATTAATTCAGGACTAGTGCTCAACTAAAATTCCTTAGATGAAGAAATGGAAATGAAGTGAATGAGAATAGTATTGTCTGGAGTACTGTTTGATGGTGCCCACAGCTGATCCAGCTCCTTCAAGGATGGTGACAGAAGAGAAAATGAATAAATCAGTTAATCAAGAGCTAATTTTATTAAAATGAATAAAAATTCATTTGAAAAGCACTACTCCACACCCCAAGATCTAGAGATGTAGACACTCCAAAATAACTCACTGGCAGTATCGAGCTCTGTCATAATAAAAATTTCATGAAATAATAATTCATAAAGGCAAACAACCTACAACTAAACTGAGAATATGAACAAATCAAATTAGCATGTACAACAAAGATCTTCCTCCATTAGATCGACTCCTCCCGACAATTAACAACGCTAGGTTTCTTATAACATGAAAACTCCGACACATCCAACCAAGAAGACCAACAACCCACTGCAGACCTTGGTAGTGGCAGGGGAAAATTAGGCATTGATGCTTTCACTGGCTTCTGAGGTGGCTGGGCTTTTTCCATGTTTGGCTTCAGCGGGCATGGGAGTTCATTTTCCTCTGATGGCATTCGGATATTTATGAATTGCAGTGTAAGGAGATGCTCAACGTTCCATGTTCGGTCACGGGGACAACATCGGCACTGATCAACTTCCAGCTTCATCTCCTGTTTCATTTGCGATGAACACTAGAGTTGACCAAATCTAAAGGTAGTACATAAAGATCCAACAACAGTAACAACATATCCAATTCCAGCACCAACAATAACATAGTTTGTTTTATACCTTGATTCAGTGAAGATAAGATCAATACTTGGTGGCTGCAAAGAAACCAACCTCTCTTTTAAAAAAAACCACACTGTAATCTTGAAATCACAATTTAATGAAACTACTTGAACTTCTGGCCAAAATAGGAACACTTTTGATCTATGGAAACACAACATAAAAAATTATGTACAATACAAAACCCACCTATGGAAAACCATTGGAAACTGGAGGAAATACAAGAATTTAGCCACGCCTGAACTCTTGAAAAGAAATCTTCAGCCATTCATCCAAAAATTTTAAAAGAAGCCAGCCGTTCTCATGTAAACGACATGGACACGGATGCCAAAGATACCTCTAGAAAACCACAAATTGGAAGCAGAAAAAGAGCTCCGGCTCCTCAAAGAACCAATACAGAACAACCATGGAAGGTAGGAACCAAGAGCACGGAAAGGTAAGAGCTTTGTGGATTTTAACCATAAATCATGAGCCAAGAATGAGCTGTGGAAGGGCGAAAGTAAAAACGGGCAGTAAAACTAAAATTTGAAATGGGTGCGGCTAGAATTGGTACTTGAACTGGATGGCTAAGGGATAGTCATCAAAACCATGGCAACATGAAAAATAAACGTTGGATGACATTGGACGCTGACGGTGCCGGAGAACAGAATAGTTGTAGCCGATGGCCGGAGTCCGAGAAATTATTCTGTTTCCTTAGACTACTCTCATATAAATAGTTATATTTTAATTATTTATTTATAACTATAAAATAACAATTTATTTCTAATTATAAAATAAAATTCTATAATTTATTTTGCTGAAGTCTTAAATTTTGGTTAAATGGTGGTGAAACTGGGTATTATAGCGCTTATAGCGCTTAACACACAGCAGATAAACTATCCAAAAAAAGCTTTGGAGCTTTCTTTCTATTGGAAATTTCAGTTATTGCGAGATTTTCTAATGGAAATAACTGAAGCTTTTTTGATATCAGGATGTAGTTTTTGGTATTGGCTATATCTGTTGAAAATATTAAAGTCACCTGTCATGCCTTGGGCAGGAAGAACAAAGAACAAAGTACAGCAGCAGCTGCAGCGCAGAGTTTTGAGTGCACAACACTCTGTATTAAAGAGGAATGGAGGAGAATTAAATTTTGATGGGCCGCAGCCACAGACAGCAGAGAAGAATTAATTTTTGTTATGGGCAAGAAGTTACTTCAGCAGAAGAATGAAGATTTTTGTCTACGGAGGAGCAGTTTAATTAAAACAGTCAATTCAGGCGTAAAATCCCTCAACAACCAAAATGAATGAATTGAATTAATACAGGTGGAAGTCACTTATGCAGCGGAAGGACAAGTAGTCCCTACCACTTGAGCGCAAAAGCGCAAAAGCGCAGTTTTGCAAGTTCAGAAGTTAAGTGTCTTGTTGATGTGGAAATCTGCGATGTGCGATGTGCGCCGTCGCAACATCGCAATGTCGCAGAATCTTTTCAAATGTCTTGTGAATGTGGTAGAGTTCCGTAGAGGAACGTTATATATATATAACATTGAAACATTATATTATAATCGCCCTCCCGCAGCAGCGAGGTCCGTGGGTCCACAAGACCAGTGGCATTACATCGCAATAGCGCACCGTCGCAATATCGCACTTTCTGGTGTTCCGCCGTTCTACCATCGCAAATTTTGAAAGTTGCGATATGCGCCATTGCATATCGCATTATCTCTCCATCGCATTGTTTGTTCCGCCATATCACATATCGCAATTTCCGCAATTGCGATGGCCGACTATGAAGTGGTCCCCACTTGTACGTCGCGTCAATGTTAAAGATTTATGTTTTGCAAGGTTTTCCTTTGTAATTGTTTTTAATTGTTGTTTTATGTAATTTGTTCCGCTGCGCCATATAAAAAGGGAAAAGGCCCGAGAGCCAATCTAATTGCATTGTGATGTAATTGTAACCGCTGTGTGTGAGCCCGCAGGTGAAGAAAGGCACAGTAAGAGAACAAAGCACTACGTATGCGTTCTTGAGAGACAGAGAGAGAGAAGATTTGTTTAGAGCATTGTGTCTGTAGCAGTCTCGACTTATATTTTGTGAATCCCTAACTGTTGAGGAAGAAATTTTTAATAGTTTTTTTTAAGTTCTGTTATTGAAATAGAAAGTATATTTTCATGCCATCTCTGTCTAGAAGCGAATTTTGTTTTAAAATTCTCTGTGTTTAGAGGAGAGTGTCATTCTCTCCTGTTTGCTTGGAATTTTCAATAATTCCAACATGGTATCAGAGCTAGTTCAGGCTCTTTGAAAGTTTCAAAGAAGCTGAAGAAGAAGAAGACTTATTGCAGCGTTTTCTCCAGCAACGTAAAAAGCTCGACAGAAGTCACAGTCAGGTATTTCTCAAAGATAAAAGTGTAGTTGTTTATTGTTTAAAAGAGTTTGTTCTTTCAGAAAAAGGAAATACAGTTTGTTTAAGTTTAAGCTTAGAAGTTCAATTTAAGAGCAATGGCTAGACCAAGTACTGGAATGAGCATTGGAAATGTTCAACTTCCACAGTTTAATGGAAATAACTATGATTATTGGGCCATTACCATGAGAGCCCTATTTGTATCACAAGACTTATGGGAATTAGTAGAAGATTGTTTTACAGAACCAGCTGATGAGCAGGCTTTTAATGCCTTAACTCAAGCAGAGAAGGATGTGTTGAAGAATAATAGGAAGAAAGACTCTAAAGCTCTCTTCTTATTGTATCAAGCTGTAAATGAGAGTGTGTTTCCAAGGATAGCAGCAGCTAAGAAATCCAAGGAGGCATGGGAAACTCTGAAAGTAGCCTATCAAGGTATGGATAAAGTTAAGACAGCAAAACTTCAATTGCTGAGAAGAGATTTTGAAACTCTTTGCATGAAAGAGTCAGACAGTGTAGACACATTTTTTACACATGTGATTGGGATTGTAAATCAGATAAGATCCCATGGAGAAACTCTTGAAGAGAGAAGAATCGTGGAGAAACTTTTGAGATGTTTACCCTCAAAGTTTGATGTTATAGTTACCACTATAGAAGAGACCAAAGATCTCTCACAGTTCACAGTAGATGAACTTCATGCCTCGTTGATAACTCATGAACAGAGATTGAGCAGAGATGAACACTCATCTCTTGAGCACGCCTTCAAGACCCAGATGCCTTCAGGAAGAGGAAGAGGCCAAGCTAAAGGAAGAGGAAGAGGCAGAAGCCAGAATAGAGGTGGAAGGATCAGCCCTTCACATTCACATGGAAGGAGCAATAGTCAAAGTCAGAGCCAAGGCCAAAGCAACAGCCAGCAAGGTGGACATCAACACCAACATGCTCAAGGAAAAAGGTATGACAAATCGAATGTCCAATGTCATTATTGCAAGAAATATGGGCATTATGCCAATGAATGTAGAAAGAAGCAAAATGACATGAAGAATAAGCAAAATGCTAATGTAGCAAAAGAAGAAAACAACCCAAGTAATGTGCTATTAGCTTGTAATGTAGCACAAGATAGAGAAGATGATGTTTGGTTCTTAGATTCAGGTTGTAGTAATCACATGACTGGAAACAGAGCAATGTTTTCCAATCTAGATGAAGAAGTAAAATCTGAAGTGACCACAGGGACTGATACTAAAATATCTGTCAAAGGAAAAGGCAGATTAAGTATTCGAGCAAGAAATGGGGAGCAAAAATTTGTCCCTGGTGTGTATTATGTTCCAGGTCTGAAATGTAATCTTTTGAGCGTTGGGCAGCTCATAAACAAAGGTTACAATGTAATTTTTAAAGATGATGTGTGCACTATAAAAGATATTCCTCCAAGCAAGAAAATCATTGCTGAAATTCAAATGACCAACAATAGAATATTTCCGCTCAAGCTCAACATTGACTTGAAAGGAAAAGGAAAGAGCATAGCAGCCGTAACTCAAGAAGCCTTTCAGAAGGAAGCAAAGGATGAAAATTGGTTATGGCACCTGAGATTTGGACATCTCAATTTCGGAGGATTAAATTTGTTGCACAGAAAAGGAATGGTAAGAGGTTTACCATTGATTGAAAAACCTAACAGCCTATGTGAAAGGTGCATCTTGAAAACAACACAAGAAAATTTTCCATCGGTAAAAAGCATGGGCGAAAGCACCTTAGAAATTATTCATTCGAGTTATGTGGGCCGGTAGAACGCATCGATTTGAAGTAGAAACGATTACATGCTGACCTTCATAGATGATTTCACAAGAAAAGTGTGGGTTTATTTTCTGAAATATAAGAGTGAAGTCTTTCAGAAATTTTGCCACTTTAAAGCTCTTGTAGAGAAACAAAGTGGGTAGTATATAAAATTTCTCAAAACCGATAGAGGAGGAGAATACATATCAAAATAATTTCTGCGTTTTTGCAGAGAGAATGGCATACACAAGCAGTTTACCACAAGGTACACACCGCAACAGAATGGAGTTGCTGAAAGAAATAATCGAACCATAATGGAGATGGTGAGAAGTATGCTAAAGGCAAAACACTTGCCGAATGAGTATTGGGCAGAAGCAGCAAACTGTGCTGCGTATATTTTAAATAGATGCCCCACAAAAGTAGTAATGAACAAGGTTCCAGAAGAAGTGTGGAGTGGCAGAAAACAGGGAGTCACCCACATGAGAGTTTTTGGATGTGTAGCATATGTACACATTCCAGACAAGTTGAGAAAGAAGTTGGATAGTAAGGGGGAGAAGTGCATTTTCCTTGGATACTGTGAAGATTCCAAAGGATACACACTGTATAACCCATCCACAAAGAAGTTTGTAATAAGCATAGATGTGCAATTTATTGAAGAGGAAGCATGGTATGGAAGCATTGAGAAAACAGTCAATGTCAAAAACTGTTTATCTCATGATGAAGATGATGTAGATGTGGTTGAGATCAACAACCCATTCGTTGCACAACCTCCACCAGCACAAGGACAGCAAGGGACACCTCAAGCAGCAGCGAGAACACCCTTGAGAAGAAGCGGGAGTGCATCACCAAGCACACCACAAGGAGCAAAATTGAGTGCTTCATCAAGCACGGCTACACCAAGTGAAAGAGGAACAAGATTCAGAAGCCTTAGAGAAATTTATGAGCAAGGAGAAGCAAACGAAGGTATGAATTCCTTATTTTCTTTGTATTGTCAAGTTGATGATCCTATTCATTTTGAAGATGCTATTAAAGATAGAAAATGGATAGAAGCTATGGATGATGAAATTAAAGCCATAGAGAAAAATAGAACATGGGAGTTGGTAGATCTACCAGAAGGTAAAGAAGTCATTGGAGTTAAATGGGTATACAAAACCAAAAGAAATGATGAAGGAAAAATAGAAAGACACAAGGCCAGACTTGTTGTCAAAGGTTATAAGCAAAAGCAAGGGATTGATTATGAAGAAACTTTTGCACCAGTTGCAAGAATGGAGACGGTAAGAGCAGTGATGTCCATAGCAGCACAAAACAAATGGAAAGTATATCAAATGGATGTAAAATCCGCATTTTTAAATGGAATTTTAATGGAAGAGGTATATGTGGAACAGCCTCTTGGATATGAGAAGAAAGGCCAAGAGCATAAGGTCTGTAGATTGAAGAAAGCTCTTTATGGGCTGAAACAAGCACCAAGAGCATGGTACAGCAGAATAGATTCTTATCTATTGGAGAATGGATTTGAAAAGTGTGAGGGAGAACCTACCCTCTACATCAAAGAAAAGGATGGTAAGTTATTGATTGTTGTCTTATATGTTGATGATTTAATTTTTACAGGTAATGATGATTACCTTGTTGAAAATTTTAAAACAGTCATGAAAGATGAATTTGGGAAGGAAAATGGCCCGGCGTACAGGTTTCTTAGGGTCTTCTTAGGAATGACCATAGAACAAAATGAGAAAAGGGATTTTTATATCTAAGCAGAAAATGTCTGTTAATCAAGTTTTTAGAAAGATTTAACAGCATGCGAGAGTGCAAAAGCTGCAATTACTCCCACGGTAATGGGATTGAAGTTAGTGAGTAAAGATGACGGTAAGAGTTTTGATCCAAGTTTGTATAAAAGCATAGTTGGCAGCCTCATGTGTTTGACTGCAACTAGGCCGAATATTATGCATGCTATTAGTTTAATTTCCAAATTTATGGAGAAGCCAAAAGAAGCACATTGTCAGGCAGCAAAGAGAATTCTGAGATATGTTAAAGGAACTAAAAGATTTGGTATTTGCTCTGAGTTTGTGAAAATTAAATTGGTTGGATATGTGTGGTGATTGAAGTTTGGAAGTGTAGATGATCGGAAGAGCGCTTCCGGTTATGTTTTTCATATGGGTTCAGGAGCCATTTCATGGGCTTCCAAGAAACAGTCTATTGTAGCATTGTCTATAGCAGAGGCAGAATATGTGGCAGCTACAACAACAACATGTCAAGCAATTTGGATGAGAAGAATGTTGAGAAGTTTGTGCCAAGAACAGGTAAAAGGGACAACGATTTATTGTGACAATAGCTCAGCTATTGCATTATCAAAGAATTCTGTGTTTCACAAGAGAACGAAACACATAGACACAAAGTTTCATTATATCAGAGAATTGGTGAACAATGGTGAAATTGTTTTACAACATTGTAAAACAGAGGAGCAATATGCAGATATTTTGACAAAGCCATTGGGACAGAAAACATTTGAATTTTTAAGAAAATGTTTGGGTATGATGGATAACCCAGCAGCTGACTTTAAGGGGGAGTGTTGAAAATATTAAAGTCACCTTCCATGCCTTGGGCAGGAAGAACAAAGAACAAAGTACAACAGCAGCAGCAGCGCAGAGGAAATTGAGTGCACAGCACTCTGTATTTAAGAAGAAATTAAATTTTGATGGGCCGCAACCAAGTATAGCAGAGGAATTAATTTTGTTATGGGCGAGAAGTTACTTCAGCAGAGAAATGAAGATTTTTGTCTACGAGGGAGAAGTTTAATTAAAAAAAACGATCCGTCGGAGCATAAAAGCCTCGCGGCAAAATGAATAATTGAATTAATACGACGGAAGTCACTTATCTGTTGAGAAGGACAATTGGTCCCTACACTTGAGCGCAAAGCCATGGGATTTTGCAAGTTCGGAAAGTTAATTATCTTTGTTGATGTGGAAATCTATAATATGCGATGTGCGCCATAGCAACATCATAGCAATCGCGAAATCTTTTCAAATGTCTTGTGAATGTAGTAGAGTTCGTGGCGGGAACGTTTACCATATATATAACATTGCAAACTATATTATAATCGCCCTCCTGTATAGTGCGAAGCCCGTGGGTCCAGAAGACCACGTGGCGTTATATCGCATTTTGTTTATTCCGCCCATCCACATTTATCATCGCAAACTTTGAAAGTTGCGATATGCGCCATCGCATATCGCATTATCTCTCCATCGCATTGTTTGTTCCGCCATATCGCATATCGCAATTTCCGCAATTGCGATGGCCGACTATGAAGTGGTTCCCACTTGTACGTCGCGCCAATGTTAAAGATTTATGTTTTGCAAGGTTTTCCTTTGTAATTGTTTTTTATTGTTGTTTTATGTAATTTGTTCTGCCGCGCCATATAAAAAGGGAAAAGGCTCGAGAGCCAATCTAATTGCATTGTGATGTAGTTGTAACCGCTGTGTGTGAGCCCGCAGGCGAAGAAAGGCACAGTAAGAGAACAAAGCACTACGTGTGCGTTCTTGAGAGACAGAGAGAGAGAAGATTTGTTTAGAGCACTGTGTCTGTAGCAGTCTCGACTTATATTTTGTGAATCCCTCACTGTTGAGGAAGAAATTTTTAATAGTTTTTTTTAAGTTCTGTTATTGAAATAGAAAGCATATTTTCATGCCATCTCTGTCCAGAAGCGAATTTTGTTTTAAACTTCTATGTGTTTAGAGGAGAGCGTCATTCTCTCCTGTTTTCTTGGAATTTTCAATAATTCCAACCATATCTATGCGGTTTGGTTTGTATTGCAGAATGTCTATTTTAGTTTTCAAGACCTGGTGTAATTTGTAACTTCTCACAGAAGTCTTTAAAGAGGCATAGATTTGCCTAGTTTTTTCGATCAAATAATCTCTGGATCCAAGTCTATTTTAGGTATTAAAAAAACCCAGCGCTATTTTAGTTTTTTGATACTGGTGTAATTTCTCACGGTAGTTTTTATAGAGGCACAGTCGTATCTAGTTGTATGATCAGATAATATCGAGATATTTTGTATCAAGAAAATCCAAAAAAAATTAATCTGATTCAACCTATTATACACTAAAATGTATATTTCCTTCCCAACAAATAAAAGCTTTTTTTTTTTCCCAAAAAACTATAAAATAATAACACAAATTAAAATTCCATCTAAGCACCATCAATCATATATATATATATATAATCTCACAGCATTTCTTTACACATGTATTTATAGTAACGTAGCGTCATTCATATATATATATATATAATCTCACTACGTTACTTTACACATGTATTTATAGTAGCGTAGTGAATTTAAACTTTAAAAGCATAGATAAGTTAAATAAATAGAGGAGATTTGAATATATTGATGGCCAAGTCTACACTCTTACAGCACTGGATGCAAATTAAATTTCTTTATATCATTAATCAATATAACACAATATAATCAGGCATCAATGTCTCAAACAATGAACAGAACACTTCAAAACCACAGTTGTATTCAAAATTATTTCTGGACCCAGTTTTTCCTGCGATTGAGATTTTCATATTAATGGAAACCAAAGCACTCTGTTCACCTTTGTCAAATACTTACTAGCGTATCTTTATAGTCTTACTAAGTAATCCGAATACAAAAAACAAAATCCACTTTCCTCCGTATATCTTGCACATGGAAAATGACCTTGCAGTGGGAAGACAATGGCAGGTATACTATTACTAAAAACATGAGTCAGTTTGAATGCATGAGTATCAGCGCGTCGAGAACATCTTCACTTTGTCTGCCAAACACACAGACGCATGCCTCCCTTGCCTGGTCTGATGCAAGTCGTGCATTAAATACCTCGTTTTCATCCGCCATCCAACGCCGGAAAATTTTTAACTTCCGTGCTGCTATGCCCAGATTCCGTAAGTCGCCGGGCACCGTGCTTTGAATAGCCGCCGCTGTAAGCCTCTCCCCAGAGGAGCTGTTTGACATTGTAGATAGGGCGTATGCAGATGAAAAAGATGCGCGAATCCAGCGGTTCTCTTCTTCGGTTTTCAACACATGGGAACTCCGGATGATCAACTCTGCAATTTGAACAAACCTTGCAAATTCTGCACTTCCCCAATGATCCATTTCTGCACTTTTCCGATGATCCAGTTCAGCAACCAATTCTTTTGCTTTGTCATCTGATTGCTCAAACTGTAGGGCAATTCTATATTCCAGGGAATTCATGAATGAGTGTTCCAGAATGTATATCCTACACTTGCACTTGAAACCCCAGTTCTTACAGTTAGCTTAGCGCTGTAACAAGGGAACCAGAACATCAAAGTAAGGAATAGTGATCTCTTGTCCACTCCGGATGGTCTTGGAGGCATGTATAAAAATGGCATTTCCGACTATCAGCCAGGTCGAGTTCGGCAGGCAGGAATGGTTAATGAGGGACGGCAGCAGCCAGAGTCCTCTACTTTCCCTTTTCGCAGACCGAGTCCGGCATCATTTATTTTCGATTTTGAAACTAACGTCCCTCCGTCGCCTTCACCGAAAGAGTTCAGTCTTATAATATCCCGAATATGGTTAACGTCCACCTGCAAAATTTCATATTATACTTCTTGGCCCGCAAGGATTTGATCGTCCGTCATAAACAGATCTATGGCAGGGACATGAAGGCTGCTGGGTGTAGAGGAATTGAATAAATTATAAAGTTGACGGAGCAATCTCTGCGATTTCCTGGCAGCACAGACCACTGCGGCCACAAGATCTCCTTGAGATGCGGTATTCATTAATTTACGCCTGTTGTCCACATGAAACGTAGCTATAGAGTCGCTCTCATAAGCAACTGCGACAGCGTTGCTTACCACCAAGAGCTGCCCAGTCCTTATTTCTTGGGTGGTGTAGAGTCCTTGACCGCGGCCGTCTTCAATCATCTTGATCTCCACAAAACCCACGAAATCGGCCACTGTCGGAGGAGAAGGTGCGCGTCCCAGCAGGTAGTCCGAGATGTCATACTTGCCATTCAGGCTCTGGGCGTACAAATTGGCCTGGTGAAGGACGTCTTGTATTTCCTTCTGCGCTGGGCTGGCCTTGGTAGCTTTCACCAAACATTTGCATGCCGCTGAATACTGCCTGAGCCCCATCAGAGCTCGCCCTTTCATGTAGAGCGCTTTGAGATCGCTGCAATCGATCCCAAGGGCCTGGTCGGAATCCTCCAGAGCCAGCTCAAATCCTTTCATCTGAAGCCTTCTCTCCGCCTGGTTGGAATACGCGTGGAGGAGGCAGGTAATGATATTATTATTGTCACCAGAGGACTTCTTGAGCTGAAGTAGAACGGCATCGATGCATCTCGTGTAATTCTCGGTTGCTGCGTCCCAGTTTTGTTCTCTGAAGCATCTGTCGCCCTCTTTTTTCAGGTCCTCCACATCCACATGAAGCTCCCCCCGCTTCCCCTTTTCAATAGCAAATTTCAAAACGTTGGCGGGGTTGTCGACGCGGATGAGAAGGCCACCATGTAACGCCCCAAGACTTCATGGGCACATTCGGTGGAACGGGCGTGCCGGTTGGGCGTTTGGGTGAGCTCGGGCGCCGTGCGACGTAACGGGCGCGCATCGCACCGATGGAGAGTCACGGGCACGCGGGTGTGCGAAGCGAGTCATGGGCGAGCTGGAGGAGCGACGAGTCAACACGGCATTGGCGAAGTGCGCTTATACCCAACGAGCGCCCTTGGATGAGTTAACCGATGGATGAGTCGGTGGGTCGGCCGACGTGTTGGGCGCGCGACCGACGCCACACTTGGTGGGCGAGCCACTGAACGAGGGGGTCAGCTCGGGTCGGCCGAGCGCCCCAACACCCCACGGACGCGACGTTTCGGGGGCGATGACATATCAGGTGGGTCGGCTCATGGTGGAACAAGTGACCACAACTCACGATGCCTTCATATATATGGGATGAGCATTGGTGAGGGGAGGCATCGATCGAACAAATGAACAACACGGTCAAGCAAGTCGAACAAGGTCGAGCAACCGCAACAACGAGTCAACAACTCGTTGGTCGAAGGCGTAGCGTAGCAGGGAGTCGGACGAGTCGGGCCACAGCAGCACGAGCGCATCGTAGACCGCCGTCGCACCGCAGGTCGGGTCGGGTCGGGTCTGGGCGGGCGTCTCTGAACGTCGGGTCGAGTCGGGTTGTCCTGGGCGCCGAGCAACGGCAACGGCCTAGCACAAAAATCGCGATTCCGGGAGCATCGTTGATCAGATTGAGGTGCCGTAAAAACCAGAAGGTGCGTAATTCTGAGGAGCATCCAACCATATATGTTTGGGATGGATTTGACACATGGTCAGCTCAGAAAACGCTCTGCACTGATTTGGAGCAACGGTTTGAGTGACCCGAGTGACCAGCACTTGGGCAGTTTTGGGCAGCACTTCCAACGGTGAACTTTGATGTTGGCACATGACTGTTGTAAGCTAGTTTGAGGATTGGCAAGTCTTAGAACTTGGCCAAGAGGCAAATAGCCTTGACTGTTGTACTTGTACTTTTATGAAACATAATATCCGGGCGGACTCATTTTAAAAGGGAGTTGCCCCTCCCTTGTATGTATGGGCATACTTGTGGTTTGATATTGATGTTTATGTTTATTTCCGCACATTGAAAGAACATTTGTAATAATAACTAACGAATGTTGCTTAAGGCGTAGTCTGGGTACTTGAGTATTTAGAAAAAGAAAAAGTACGGCAGTGCCGCACCTGCCTACATAGAGCGGTTGGAAGACACCCGTGGTGTAGGGGCGTGACAGTTGGTATCAGAGCCACCTGGACAGACGGATGTTAGCTTGATAACACAACTGCCACTGCGTGACAGTTGGTATCAGAGCTACCTGAACGAACGGATGAGGGCTTGATTGCACGACAGTTGATATCAAGTTGGACAGAGTTGTAGGGTTGCAGGTGCTGTGAGATGATTCTATCTTGAAAGTGTTTGCACATGGTCTTGAATCGTTCTCAATCAAAGCAAATGGAGGATACCATGGAAGAACCTCAAGTCATTGAGGAGACCCAAGTACTCTCTCATGAAAACTTGGTTGAGAAGATCGTGGAGAACATGGAGAAACAAGAAAAGGAGTTCATGAACCTCAAAGAAGAACATGAAGAACTTCGAGAAAGGGGCATGATGTTAATGGATGAATTAACGAAGACGAAAGCTGAGCTTGAAACAGTGGCAACACGTTCCATGTACACAGAATGGCAGCTTGGCGAAACTATGAAGAAGATGGAAGTCATGGACCAATCCAATGATAGACTTGTAGATGAGCTTTCCAAAGCTCTTACAAGGATCACGGAGTTGGAATGCGAAATGGGCTTGGTGAAAAGGGCCATGGGGCAAGGATCATCTGGGGGATCTGTCCCTATTAAGGCAAAAGAACCAGATTCATATGATGGATCAAGGAACGCAAAAACTCTTGGAAATTTCTTGTGGGATATGGAGCAATACTTGAACCGATTGAACATTCCTCATGAGGAAGTCAAGGTGAATATTGTGGCACAATTCCTTACAGGAGATGCTAAGATGTGGTGGAGAAGGAGACTTGATCAGATAACACAAGGTGTTGTATCTGACATCACAACTTGGTCGGAACTAAAAGACGCTTTGCAGGTTTACTTCAGTCCACAAGATGAAACCTGGGATGCAAGAACTATCATCAAGTACATCAAACAAGAAGGAACTCTACAGCAATACCAAAGTGCTTTTCAGAGTGCTATCCTAGAGCTACCTGATATGGCTGAGCGTGACAAGCTTTTCAACTTTACTATTGGGTTGAAACCTTGGGCTCGGGATGAGGTGAAGAGGCAGAATGCCAAGACATTGGAGGAAGCCTTTGCTATAGTGGATAAACTGATTGAGCATGATAATGGAGGAGCTGGAGGAGGAAAGAAGAAGCATTTTGAGAAAAAGGTTGATGCACCAAAGAAGGAAGCTACTAAGTCTAACAATGCACAAGCAAAGTCAAAGACTAAGAAGACCTTGAGATGTTGGATCTACGATGAGGAACATACGGTGAAGAATTGTCCTTCAAGACCGAAGTTGGCCGCCGCAGTACAATCAGAAAAGATGAAGGAACCTTCAGTTGGGACTATGCAAGTCTTAAGTGCAGCAGCAGCTTATGAAGCTATTCCAAGAAGGGACCCGGAAAGAAACAACCTTGAGTTTGTGAACATGAAGATTGTGAAGGGCACACTATTGACCATGGTGGATTGTGGTGCTACGCATAACTTCATTGGAGAAGACACCGCTAGGAAAGTTGGATTGAGGTTCAAACCAATCCAAGCTAAATTGAAAGCAGTGAAATCACCCCCGGATTATGTAATTGTAGTTGCAGAAAAGACACCAATCGAAATAGGGAGTTGGCATGCGGATGTTGACTTCATGATCGTAACGATGGATGATTATGAGGCTGTGCTAGGCATGGAATTCTTCAAAGAATTCGAAGTTATGGTGGTTCCTCACATGAGGAAGCTGTACATTTATGATGGGGAGAATGACCATCCTATTGGTATACCAACCATAGGAGGAGGGGACACAACCCGTTGTAAGCTAACAGCTATGAGTGTGGAAGACACAAAATGGCAGGATGAACTCCAAGGAAGATTAGTCCTTATGGAAGGCAGACTTCAGGAGCAGGCACAGGAAATCATGGCATTGTCCAAGAGTCTTTTGGATGTAACAAGAAGACTTGAGACAATGGAAGCAAAGGAATATGCAGGACCATGGATTCAGGGAGAAGACCGGGAAGCATACATGTTGAGGTTGGAAGGAGAAGATCCAGACAGATGGCTAGAGTTGATAAATGAGGAGGGAGAGCCTTCGGCCTCCACTTCCTCCACCTTCTAGACTATACATGGAGGATGAGGCTCATTGTCTCCTGCTTAGGAAAATGATGACCTCTAACTTATGAGCAGACCATGGAGCGAGATGGAGCACTTGATAGCAGGATGTTTTGGCAGTCGTAATGATGGGAGGAACATATGTTCTTGTGGAGGAGATGTTCGGTCGGATTAGCTACCCAACTTGTCACCAATGCAGGGGGATCCAGCACATGATTTCTTGTAGAATTGAGACATGACCGAGGCATGTAGCAGATCAAGAGTGTTCACATCTGGATGCTCTTCATATCTTCATAGCAGAGTTGGAGACATGAACACACTTGGAAGGTGTTGGAGTCATCAACACTTTGCGACGACAGTTGCGACGATATCGTGCACATGGGTGCAACGACAGTTCGTACAACGACACTTTGGTAGCAGTTGCGACGATATTTCACTCATGGAGTTGTGATGGACCGTGCGATGATGGGATGATGTTGTCAAGGGATGACAACGTTTTGAAGTGGGGGAGAATGTAACACCCCAAGACTTCATGGGCGCGTTCGGTGGAACGGGCGCACTGGTTGGGAATTTGGGTGAGCTCGGGCGCCGTGCGACATAACGGGCGCGCGTCGCACCGTTGGAGAGTCACGGGCGCGCGGGTGTGCGAAGCGAGTCACGGGCGAGCTGGAGGAGCGACGAGTCAACACGGCATTGGCGAAGTGCGCTTATACCCAACGGGCGCCCTTGGACGAGTTAACCGATGGATGAGTCGGTGGGTCGGCCGATGCGTTGGGCGCGCGACCGATGCCACACTTGGTGGGCGAGCGACTGAACGAGGGGGTCAGCTCGGGTCGGCCGAGAGCCCCAACACCCCACAGATGCGGCGTTTCATGGGCGACGATGTATCGGGTGGGTCGGCTCGTGGTGGAACGAGCGACCACAACTCACGATGCATTCATATATATGGGATGAGCGTTGGTGAGGGGAGGCATCGATCGAACAAATGAACAACACGGTCAAGCAAGTCGAACAAGGTCGAGCAACCGCAACAACGAGTCAACAGCTCGTTGGTCGAAGGCGCAGCGTAGCAGGGAGTCGGACGAGTCGGGCCACAGCAGCACGATCGCACCGCAAACCACCGTCGCACCGCAGGTCGGGTCGGGTCGGGTCTGGGCGGGCGTCTCTGAACGTCGGGTCGAGTCGGGTCGTCCTGGGCGCCGAGCAACGGCAACGGCCCAGCACGAAAATCGCGATTCCGGGAGCATCGTTGATCGGATTGAGGTGCCGTAAAAACCAGAAGGTGCATAATTCTGAGCAGCATCCAACCATATAGGTTTGGGACGGATTAGACACACGGTCAGCTCAGAAACCACGTGGTTTGGAATAGTGGTTTTGAGTGACAGTGACGGCGGCGGGCGTTTTAGGCGACGCAGGCGGAGTGAACTGGTCGCTACGTGACTGTGCCAGCTAGTTGAAGTTTAATCAAGTCTTAGAACTTGGCCAAGAGGCAAATAGCCTTGACTGTTGTACTTGTGCTTTTATGAAACATAATATCCGGGCGGACTCATTTTAAAAGGGAGTTGCCCCTCCCTTGTATGTATGGGCGTACTTGTGGTTTGATATTGATGTTTATGTTTATTTCCACACATTGAAAGAAAATTTGTAATAATAACTAACGAATGTTGCTTAAGGCGTAGTCTGGGTACTTGAGTATTTAGAAAAAGAAAAAGTACGGCAGTGCCGCACCTGCCTACATAGAGCGGTTGGAAGACACCCATGGTGTAGGGGCATGACACACCGTCACTGGCGATCTTGAAATAGGGCTCCTTGATGGCCACCTTGTCACCTCTCGGGAAAAGCCTCTTGATGTTCTCCTGTGAAGTAGCAGCATTGTATATTGCCAGCCTGACAGCGAGGCCATTATCATCCTCAAGCAAAGTCATGATACCGCATATCCTGTTCGCATCCGCACACAGCCTCCCACACAGCCTCCCATAAATCACTCGGCCAAGGTGGACTTTTCCGAATTTCAACGCGTTGAAAGAAATGGGTTTCAATCTTTCCAGCGGAACCGAACAAGCCGCGCCACCGCTGCCACCCGGGTCCGAGAAAAATGATCTTATCTCAAAATTGCATTCTGCTGCGTCCTCCCTTCGCTGACAGGCGAAGTCATCGTGGATTTGGAGGAGGGCTCGATTGTTGAATCTCTGGGAGACGAGGAAAAGCCTTCTTGAGTATCTCTAAGGTTTTCATTAACCGATGCAAGCGATCCATCCTTCTAGTTTCTTACTCCAGTTCTCCTTACTGAATTCTCCTGCTGTTAACTACGACTTCAACACGTTCTTCTTGTATTTTCTTGCGTTGCACATTTCTTATGTGCCAAATTTATATTGAAATACAGGAGGCCTGGTATCACAAACCTTTCGCACGAGTGATGTGTCGATACCTTCCTTTTCTCACAAGAACGCTAGTTCCTTCCATCCTACTTTCAGATCACTTGAGGTACTTCCCGTTTTTATTGTTCTAAAGCGGTTCCTCATATCCATCATTGTGACAAGCTATTAATTAGAGATTGTTGTAACGTACCGTTATTAATTAGTAATTGGCGTGCCCGACAATATTTGATAGTGATTGAAGATTTTTTTGGAAATATTTCCGATATACATTAGTAAATAGAGAAAAGGGAACGATTGATTATATTTTTGGAAATATTTCTCATATACATTAGTTAAGAGAGAAAAAGCATATATGTAGAGATAATTTGCTAATAATTCTCTTAGTGTATGAAAAGTATTTATTTTTTGAAATATTTTTTTTATAAAATAAACATATTTATTTATACATATAATTTATATTTTTTAAATAATTAATAAGTTATAAAATTATAATATAAAAATATTGAAATTCGTTCCGGCCTCCTAAATCATGCTTCTTCAATATTTATGTACTTATGAGAAATCTGATTAAAGTGTGAGCGAATTTGAATCAGTCCCTTGGCTAGGGTATATGGGCTCAATACAAAAGCCTTGTTAACTTGATCAACTAGGATGGATCACTCTCCTTGGAAGCTAACTCTCTTTCATATTGGCTCTCACCCTAAAATTTCCTAAGAGGTCAACTTAATAATAAAGCAATAATCCAAAGGAATACCCACCAGTTACCGATTACCCTAGATCTAAAAAATAATAATCCAAAGGAATACCTAACAGATGATCCTTTTTCTTTTCTTTTCATGGATTATCAAAATACCATGGGTCAATATTTCGGTCGTTTTCTTCTTTTTATAAAGTGACTTATAATATTCTTTGTGTGTGGTCACTTTTTAATTAAGTAATTCCTTTATATTACATTCATTCCTTTTTAATATGTGGTTTGTAGTTTATGGGTATGGATAGGTTGCTAAGTTAGTCTCCACTCTCAATGCTCGGAAAAAGGGACATTACATTTGTTAGATGTCCTTTGTTATGAATAAGCTATTGATAGTTGTTCTTATTGGAATTGAGTTTCTATATTAAAAAAAATTGTGATTTTTTTGGAGTAATTCTCTATGCTACCATAAACTCCAAATTCCCTATGCTACCATAAGAGGGAGGGACTTATATTTTGGACTTTTTTTACTTGTAACCATTTTTTTTATTTTCTTTCATAGAATTGGAATCCCAAGAAAAGTGTCTTTTTTACGTTTGATTGATTTTGTATCGTACTTCTTTAGAGAAAGAATAGTTGAATAAATGTGATATTTTTGGTTCATATTTACACAATAGATAAATAATGAAACCTTGAATGGCTCATTTTTGCAAATTTTTATTGATAGGCATCTTGTTTTTTTTAGCAAAACCCATATAAACGTAATAGATTTGGGAGGGTATTTAATTGTCCATAGTTTTTTCCTCCACTAGGGGGACTAGGGGGAGCATATGTACCCTCTAGTAATAGCTACCCAGATTTGAAGTATAAACCCTCATGGATTCAAGTCCATATTAGACTATCTCCATGATCTAAAATAACGATTTTGGAGAATTTTAGTCTTGAATGTAGTTTGTCCATGACTATTGATTTTCATCTTTTATGTGCAAACCCTCTACTAAGGCCCATTTTTTATTCCCAGGGATGGCCAACCCTATCATTATTTGATTCAAAGTGTTTCATCCCTCTTCATTGAGAAAATTTATAACGTGATCAAGCAATTCATTCCATTGCTAACTACCAATCCAATGGTCCCCACATATTTTAACCGAAGAGCCATTTCCAACCTTCCAGCCGATAGATTCACCAATTATAGGAAAGATTTTTATAATTGTTTTTGTTATGATTAATCCACTTTTTGTAGTTTTGTAGAATGATGTGATCTACTCCATAGTAGATTAGATAACAGGATGATGTATTTTTTTGTTTGATACATGCCCATGAGCCCTTTCCCTTAATGAACTTCCATTCTCCTTGGCTAGCAAGGGCCTTTGAGAAATAAAATAGAATTGTAAGCCCCACCAACTGTGATCCTTAGGGATGAGAATGGAATTGGAAGCTATGAAGGAAAAGGCATACAAAATTTCTAATATGTTTTTGCAATTTTTTTTTTATTCCCAATGGAATCCATGAAAGAGATGGCCAAAAAATAGAATGGCCTATGGAACAACTTTGCATAAAACCAAATTACCTACCCTCAAGAGCCATTTGTTACACCAAGTTCAAATTATTTTTTCCATCTTTTCTAATAGTCATTACCAATCCAATTTGAGGTATTTGATCAGTTTGAGGATGAAAGCTAGGTATTTTAATCCAAAATTTAGCAAATTGACAATAATGGATGAAATATCCTCCATGGAGGCTTTGATACTATTAAGTATCCTCCATCCATACATGGTGGATTTTTAATTATTTATTTTCATTCATAAGATAATTTTCCTTTAGAGAAAACTCAAGTATCATCCAAAAAAATAAATCTGAGAGGTTGGACCCATGCAAGATATTGATTCCTTTGAATCCTCCTCTTGACTTTTGATCCATAATACTTTTTGTACTAGAAGAAAGAGGAGTGGAGATAAAGGAAAATCCTATATTAGGCCTCTTTCTATGGGAAATAAAAGAGATACTACAACATTTGTCAATGTTGGACACCTAATCCTCTATGGTTAGGTGTGGAAGTCGAATTGTCAAAGAGGAGTCCAAGTGACTTTGGAATGTGGAATCCAAGGGTCACCACATTGTATTATAAATATAAATCATGTTAATGATAATAGAAACTCATGCTTATCTTTCTCCTTATGTGTGTTTACCATGCATGTGTTTAACATGGTATGAGAGTGGGCATATTTTGGCCCTACTCAATTTTAGGCCACTAGTTTATGGCCTCTCTATGCATGTTAGTTCAACCATAAGTTCTCTATTTCATGAATGTCATCTCAGCTATATTACAGTTATGATTTATGCCCAAATTATGTAGTAGTTTTGAGAAACATTCCCTTAATTTTTAGATAGTATTGCATAAACACACTTGTCCATATTATCATATATTTTGTTGCGCAGACCTGAAGAAAATGCCTCTGCCATATTGACCTAGTGAGAGCCAAGTTTAGAAACCTCCCAATTTTAGTTTTCTTCTCACATATTCTCTGCCTCCTAAGAGCTTGTTCTTTTTTGTTTTTAGTATTGATGACCATTCATTGTCCTCATTTATTCTGCCACTCTTTTTCAGCTCTAAATCTTCCACCCATCTGCCGCTCAAATTTGTCCTGTCTATCCGTCCATTCATTCCGCCAGAAGAGTAGGTAAATATTGAACGGGTATGGGTTTGATATTTGCAACATTACAAGTGAAAAGTGGTAGCATAACCCTAAGCGTTGGTTTAGAATGAGACGCTGCTCGTTAATGTGTGCTTGGCAGTGGAAATAGTGAAGCAAACCATAGAAGTGAACTTGTCAGTGGAAAGTGTGAAGAAAATCATAGAAACAGCAACAGCGGCACAAATTTTTTTGAATCGGCACCTTTACTCGGCTCCCAAGTGAGATCTCGACTATGCACACCATAGAACCCATCCTTGCACACTTGCCTCTGCACGACTCTCCATTGGTCGACTCCATGCTCTCCATATTCCCTCTACCTCGGCTTCGTCCCCTTATACTCCAAATCCATTCAACCGTGCACCTTAATAGCTTTGTTCGAGCTACGAGTCAACTCCACGCTCTCCACATTCTTCCCAGTTCTCTGCATTATCCCGTATTTCTACTACTCCCCATTTGTCCTATCACCGTAACATTTCTCCTCTCTCCACACCTACGTGCTCCCTCAACACTGACCTCCCTGCAGGAGGTCTTGTACATCGTCTCCTTTGCACTCCACTCATATTCCTCTATCTTCACCTCTGACCGCCTCTGTCATTGGCTCTATGATACCTTTCTCTCCTCCGGTGTGGACTTGCAGCCCAACAGTAAACCCGTTCTCAGGTTGCTAGGATCACAAATTCTAGCCCAACAACAAAACTCTCACAGTCTCTTTGCACAGCGTGGCTTGGCCTCTGCGTCAACTCCTCCTCGGTACAGCATGGTGTGGCCTCTCCTCCATTGTTGTGCTCCGACCCTTCAATTACCCAGACCTCCATATAAAGGCTCAAATATCTCTATGCGTTAGTTATACCTCTATCCATTGATTAAAGTTGGTATATGGTAACACCCAACAACATTACATACGTTTATTCAGACCATGAGCTTCTTTGTTTGAAAACTGCAACTCCTCGTGTTCTATTTGATTCAACGCTAGTCTGCATTGTCGTGGAATGGGTAGTTGTCTTTGAACTGACACAACTCATTAATTTTGGTGTGGAGTCTCATGTAAATTGGTATACACTCGAAAATGCATGACCAACCCTTTGATATATTAGAAATATTTTGAAGAAGCTGACTTTGGACACCACATTCATATCCATTGTTACACAAGCTCTTGGACCACTCTATTACACCCTCGGTGAGCTCCTCCCACATGGAATACACATTGTCAATACCACCTGAGAAATTATTCTCCAATACACCTGAGAAAGTCTTGTCAATTGCAGGTCGAAAAATGCGTGTATATATTTGTTGAGTATAGGAACTCATGGTACTTTAATGGTGCATAAAATGGCGAGCAGAAGAAAAGCAGTGGTTTATGTTGAACGGCCTAGGAGATTCAAGAAGGCCATTAGGGTTTAGGTGTATTTTAATGTGTTCTTAGGTTGGGTAGTGTAATGATTTCTAAAACTTCAGTGATTATTTCTGGATTGGCGAGTAATCTTTGAAGTTTCAAGATGTTATGATTTGCAGATGGGGAAAGTTCTCATTTTTCTGTAGTTTGTTGCACATTTACAAAATATTTTGAAGTAACATTGTATTGTTAGTGGACATTGTTTCTTCTCTACAAGTTCATAGTTGTGATCATTTTTTGACTATGGAGAAAATTCATGGATTATTAGAGTTATTAAGCACTCTAATATTATCTATTGGTGGAGACACAGTTAAAATTAGCAGGGACACTTTGTCTAATATTAAGGTTTTTCTACAAGATACAAAAGAACAGTTTGAGTTTTTGCAGCTTGAATCTCAGCTACAACAAGAGTTACATAAGCATAGCCATCATTCTGAACCTATTTTTTTTTAGAACATTGAGATAATCTCACATCAGCAACAAGAAATTACAGAGGTAGTACCCATTTCAAGAGCAAATGTGTAGAAAGATGTAGAAATGCAGCATGCACCTCCCAAGCCCATCATTAGACCTTGGGAAGAGCTTGTCCATAACAAGAATATAACAGGTCTTGGATATGACAAGGAGGTGTCATTTCGTATTCTAGACTACTCCAAGCCCATAAAATTTCAAAGTGTCGTATTTCTTCATGATAGCCCACCTTCAGCTATTCTATATTCTACTCCTCCTCCACATCGGCGACAACATATTGTAAAATTCCAACACTATGATTGAGCTGGCCATATGAAATATCAATGTTTTGATCTTCACCCATGCAAGAATTGTGGTCGACACACCCATTCTTCACACAGATGCTTCAGAAACAAGCCTCCTGCAAGAAAAAAGATTCATCTTGGATGGATCGCTTCTTGGAAATGGGCATCAACAACCAAGAAGATGTTTAAGTCATATGTCAGAACTTGTTCTAGAATATTGAACAATCCTGCAGTTGAGTTTTCGCCATCATCTCACCTTGTACCTGACAAGGGGGAAAATGGTGGTAATCTACAAGCTTTGAAGCCACATCAAGCGAGCCTGAGCCATAACCTATCATTCCAGATTCATAGTTGTAGCCAGAGACATAGCAGTTCAAGCGAGCCTGAACCAAAATATGTCATTCTAGATTCAGAATTGTAGCCGGAGACACGGATGCCCATGAGCATGCCTTTGGTTGGTGGTCAGCCTTAAACCATCTATGTGAGGTTGAGTTTCTTCCTCTTCAAAGAATTCAGGACACTTCCTCTAGCAGAATATTTCAGCTTCTTGCCAGTTTTGGTAGAGTTCTAGGAAATGCATCAAGCATTCCAGATTTGGTGGTCATCCTTTAACCATCGCAGGTTGTAGACCTACCTTCTTCTAGGTTGAAGGTCTCCCTCTTCAAAATATGAGGAGAACTTCTTGTAGTAGAAAGCCTCATCTTCTTTCCATATTGGAAGAGTTTCGGGAACTACACTAAGCATTCCAATGTTGGTGGTCATTCTTAAACCACCTTTTTATGCCAACATTTCATAGAGCTCATTCAGCCTAAGTGATGCCATGCATACATTGCAGATTTGTATTACAGCTCTCTTCTTGGACTCACACATACCCCTTCGGATTAAGGGGGGGAATGTTGGACACCTAATCCTCTATGGGTAGGTGTGGAAGCTGAACTATCAAAGAGGAGTTCAAGTGACCTTGGAATGTGGAATCCAAGGGTCACCACAATGTATTATAAATCTACATCATGTTAATGATAATATAACCTAACATTTATTTTTCTCCTTATGTGTGTGTTTAACAACCAACAAGGAAAAGGAGGTAGTGTTAATGCAATTCATGACACAAGTTACAAAGGAATGTTAGAAACCAAGTTGTATAAGGACTAATGAGAGGTAGATCCAATTTACTTGATCAAAAGGCTTCAAAATGTCAACCTTGTAAATTATCTCTTTTCCTTTTTTCATGGATTGAATCAATGCTTTCTTTGGCATGACTGATTTATTCATGGATTTGGAGAATTTTTAGAAATTCAAATTGTTCCCTGTGAGATGTGATCGAATAAAATATTATTAAGATGAAGGAAAGTGATCCTGGAGATGATCTTGTAAATGGAATTGTGAAGAGATATTGGAAAAAATAGGTCAATGGAAGAGAGAGAGTTTGATTTGGGAATGAAGGTGATGAAAGTGGATTTGAAAGGGGAAATATATGAACCAAGGTTTGAAAGTATGACACAACAAAGATGAATTCACCAACAATAAAATTAAAGCATTGAGAATAAATTTTAGTATGTAGGTAATTTGATTGAGAGCCTTTCCCTCATTTAAAAATATGAAAAAATTTGGAGAGTTCTTCTTTTGTAACTTATGCCATTACAGAAGTGTCCCCTTCTTGATTAATAAAATTTGGGAAATGGATAAGAACCTTCAAAAACTTTTGAATGGATGCTATTTTGGAGAAGGATAAAATTTCTCTAAAGTATTTGCAACCCTCCTCAGATATATCTTTGAAAGAGGTTGCAGAGGATCCATATGAATTCTTTATCTCCCAGACATGTAGTGGGATTTATATTGGTTCACAATTATATTAAATTATTTAGTGTTCTCATATCCTTCTTGGAGCCTGTTATGCAACCAACTCACAAAACATTAGAAATAGTAGATCAACGAGTTAAAAAATATCCTCTTTGAGGGGAGAACCTCCTTTACATTACATAAATGAACAATTATTAGATGATTCAAATGAAAAAACATCCTTTATATATATAGGAGTCTAATGGTCCATGATATAATCAGAGTCGACATAACAAAAATAATGTAAGGGAGAAACATTAAGAATAGTGGGCTTCCATCGGGCACAATAATAACAATATGGGGACTACATGGGCACAATAATACCAATAAGGGGGCTATGCTAACAATAAAAATAAGGGACTAAACTATAATTATAGGGACCTAACATGGCCCTCTCCTTCAAAAGAGTGTTGTCCTCAACGCTTGAGTAGTTTTGGATGCTTTTGTATAAAATTCGCATCCTCCCATGTCAAATATTCAACTGGTAATTTCTTCCACTTGATGAAATACTCTGAAATTGATCGATTTTGTAGCTATAAATTCTTGTTTCTGTGACTTCTTCAGGTTCCGATATGTTTTTCCCTTCCTCATCAAGTTATGGAAATATTATTTGAAGTGGAAGCTTATCGCCTATAACCTTTTTTAAGCATGAAACATGGAAAATTAGGTGCACTTAGGAAGATGTAGGAAGCTCCAATTTATATGCCATAGTACCAATATTTTGCAACACCTTGTAAGGACCATAACACTTTGGTGATAATTTATTATCCTTCTTAGCTTTCTTGAGGGACATTTTTTTGTAGGGTTGTAGTCGTAAAAATACCGAGTCGCTTACATAAAAAATTATTTCGTTGTGATGTTGATTTTCTTGTTGTTTCATTTGATTTCATGCCAAATTTAGGTTATCCTTTAAGGGTTGGAGAACTTGTTGTTGATGTTCAATGTGATATTTAATTGCTTGAACCTTAGAATTTTCTCTTAAATATGACGTGATGGAAGGTGGATGATATCCATAAAGTGCCATAAATGCGGTCATTTTTATTGTAGTATGGAAGGGAGTGTTATACCACCACTAAACCAAAGGTAACCATTTGACCCATTGTGTTTTCTTATCAGATACAAAGCAACAAAGATATCCTTTCAAACATTTATTCAATATCTCAGTTTTCCCATCATATTAAGGATGATAAAATAAGCTATGAGCTAATTGAGTACCAAGACAAGAAAATAATTTCGTCCAAAAATTTCCAATAAAAATGGGATATTTGTCACTTACAGTAATATTTGGGTTTCCATGTAGCTTTTGAATTGTTTCCATAAATGAAGTAGTAATTGTGTTGGCTTTAAATTGATGAGATAATGCACAAAAGTGTGCGTACTTGGTAAGTATATCAACTATCACCATGACGACACTCTTTCCTTGGAACCTAGGTAAACCTCTGATAAAATCCATTGAAAATTCCTCTCAAAGTTGACTTGGAATGTATAAAGGTTGTAACACACCTGGGGTCTTAATTGTCTCAACTTTATTTTGTTGGAAACCCAAACTTTTGAATATCAGATTTAAGGCCATCTCCAAAAAAATCCTTCTTGACCCAATGGTAAAATCTTAAGTGCCCTCCTAAGGGATAGGTGTGCAATTCCAAAAGAATATTTTGTTTGACTTGGAATTCTTACAAATATATAAGTGATCTGCGTACCATAATGAATCATTTTTCTAGCTAAATGTATCAGATGTACTAGGATATTGCTGCAACATTTGAATGAGTGTCCACACTTCTTCGTCATTTTTCCATTCATCCCTTGCTTCGGTTATCCAATCTGGTTGGATATTATAAATGGCACAAAAAAATGCTTCCACATCCTCATAATTTCTTTAGAGTGCATCTGCAACAACATTTTGCTTCATTTTTTTGTAGACGATTTAAAAGTCATAACCCAACATCTTTGTGACCTATTTTTGTTGCTCTTCTGAAGATAAGTTTTATTCCAAAAAGTATTTAAGACTATCATGACATTTTTTTACCTTGAAGTGTCTTCACATTAGGTAAGGTCACCATTTCTTTAGTGAATGTAGTATTACCAACATTTTTCTTCTCATAAATAGTTTTGTGTAAATACTTTAATTTTATTGGATGAATTTCAAAAGCATTGGTTCTTCCTTCTTACATTAAAAAGACACCAATTCCATTCCCAAGGCATCACATTCCATAATATAGGTTTTTTGAAGTCTGGCGTAGCTAAGACTGGTGCTTGGCACATTGTTTTTTTAATATGTTCAAAGGCCTTAGTTGCTTCTGGAGTCCAAGAAAATGCATTTTTCTTTAGTAATGTTGTTAGATGTGCTTCTATTCTCCCATAATTCTTAACAAACTTGTGATAATAGCCTCTCAGCCTGAGAATTCCTCACATATGCTTTATGGTTATGGGGATTTTCCATTCCTTAATGGCCTTCATTTTTTTAGGGTCTACCTAATTAACACCCTCATGAGATAGAATATGACCCAAATATTCCACCTCCTCTATAGTTCCAAGGAAAAAATTTGAGGTTTTTTCATATAATTGTTTCTCCTCCAATAGTTTGAGCACCTTGTCAACTTGTTGAACATGATACTTTCAAGACTTGTTGTAGATTAGTATATCATAAAAAAAATAGCACAAATTTTCTAAGGAAGGGTTTGAAAACGAAATTCATCAAACCTTGAAGTGTAGAAGTTTCATTGGTAAGGCCAAAAAGCATGACCAAAAATTCATAATTACCCTCATGAGTTCTAAATATTGTTTTCAGAATGTCTTCAATATTCATTCTAATTTGATGATATCCTAAATGAAGATCGAAATTGATGAAGTAAATAGCTCCATGTAATTCATCCAATAATTCATCAATGAAAAGAATGGGAAATTTATCTTTAATAGTGAACTTATTGAGCTCCCTATAATCTGGACACATGCACCATGCCCCATCCTTCTTGTGCACCAATACTATTGGAGCTTTGAAAGAACTTTGACTAGGTTGAATTATAGTCACTTCTAGAATTTCTGCAACCATGCATTCAATTTCACTCTTTTAGGCATAGGGATATCTGTAAGGCTCGATGTTTGGAGGAACACTTCCTGGCATCAAATTAATAGCATGATCATGATCAAAAATAGGTGGGAGGCCTTCTCAGTCTCAAATACATTCAAATGATTTTCCAAGGGTTTTTGGATATCTGGAGAAATAGATGAGTTCAATGTTTGAACATTTAGTGAGCATAATGGTGCAATTATCCGTTGTTTCTCTTTATTTATAATATTTTTCATGCCATTAGAGTTGATTATATTTCTGTGTTTCCCTACGATACCCCTTAGTTAAACTTCCTTTTCTTCCCAAAAAAATTTCAAGAACATTTCTTGAAAATTAAAAACTATTGTACCCAAAGATTGTAACCATTGGACTTCTACTACAACATCAACACCACCCATTGGAATGGAAAGCATTGGAATATTAAATAAATATTCCCCCATGGTTAGCTTGAGATTATGGCACTTTCCATAGCAATTTATAGTTCCTCTATTTGCAACCATCACTTGAAACTCTGGTGATGGATATAGGAAGCAATTCAATTCCTTGGCTATCTTACAATGAATAAAATTATGGGTACTACTCGAATCAATCACCACTATTACCTTTTTATTCTTGATATGTCCTTCTATCTTGAGAGTTTGAGGAATGGTAATTCCTTAAAATTCATTACAAGATATGGTCAGATTCATTTCTTCTCTATCTAGGGTTGGTTTCTGGTATATAACCTCTTCCTATGAAGTTTCTTGTTCCTTTTCTTCCTCCTCTTCACAATCTATGTAAAATGATTTCTTCTCAGCACACTTATGACCTTTAGTGTATTTTCTATCACAACTATAATGAATCCCTTTTGATATTTTTTTCTTCCAACTATTGTGGTGTCAACCTTGTAGGTTGTGGAAGGCTAGGAGTAGCAACACTTCCATATTTATAGTTGTGAGGGTAGGATTCCTTGTTGCCATACTTTTTCTTTCAATTTTTCTTGCCAACCTGAATGCATTCTCCAATGAATCAATTTCCAAAATTCGAACCTCATGTTGAATGTTATCCTTTAAATTCCCTATGAAGACATCAATCCTATGTTCCTCTGGAATATCATTTACCCTTATATTCAATTTTTGGAAGTCCTCAATGTGCTCTGCCATTGAACCCTTTTGTTTGATATTTATCAATTGGCTAAAGAAGGTGTTTCTCTTTGTATCCTCATAATGTAGTATCATTTCCTTCGTAAAAATTGAACAAGGGAAAACTGGTTTACGAGAAAAAAGCCATCGATACCATTTAAACTTATTGGGTTATAAATATAAAGTTGCAATGCGTACCGTTTGTGTGTGTTGCTCATTATGGAGATCAAATTATTGCTCCATCTGTAGTATCCATGTTACTTGATCCTTGCCATCAAAATTCCTCATATCTATTTTTGGAATATGGTGGATCTTAGGTCCAAATATAGAGGCTATTAAATCATGATTAAAAAAAAATTGTTCTCATCACGAGTTTCATCTAATACATTTTCGCCATTAGGAAGCATTTCTTGTAGCAACTTTGTCATACCTTCCTTCAAACCTTCCATGTATTCTTTTAAAACATCCTTTAAAACTTCCATGCCTGCTTTTAACCCATCCTTAAAATCTTCCATTTTTTCTTCTAGCCCATCTATCTTAGCTTCCATACCATCTATCTTAGCTTCCATTTAATTTTTGGTTACTATTTGCGAGAGCAAAATTTGTTGCACTTGGTCTCTTAATTTTGATATATCATGTTGCAATTCTTCATCTTCATGTGTCATAGTAGAGAATTCTAAGGGCTTAATGTGTCTGGAATTATTTTTTGGAGGAATTTTAGAACCTAGTACTGATATCTATGCTTCAATATGGACTTGGAATCACTTACAACTGATTTTTCAAACAAAAATTATGCAAATAAAAAAATCAAATACACAACTTTTTCTTGCTTTTGAGGAACTCAATATTGAACCTGATGTATCTCTATGATTTTGGATCTATAAGATTTGAACTCCGGCCCTGTAGTAGCCCTTTGATTGTTCTTTCCAATTCTACAATTCAGACTGAATTTGGATTCTTAAAGGTAAAGTTATGCCCGATCTCCCACAATGACCTAATTATGGATTGGTTCAGTAGAGCGAACTTTTACGGAATTCCCTGTGTCCATGTTTCAACCTTCGATCTTGAAATGGATACAAAAAAATATAAAGTTTGTGCCATTTATGTCACTTTTTACGAAATTCCAATCCGATGTTAGAAGACAACGTTATGATGATTTTCCTCGGTCACTTGTTTGAGACTGAATTTTGGAGCCTACAAACACCTTAACTTCCTTGGATCATACCTCCGAAAATATAGAAAACCAATATCTGAAATTTTTACACAAATTTCAACAAGATGTCGGCTCCACGTGGTCAAAATGTAAGCTTCTAAAGCTTCTTAGAAAAAATTTATAGCGAAAAATCCAAGATGGCCTATTTGAAGAAGTGAAACCCTAAAATCCAAAGCTTTGATACCAAATGTTATGCAACGAGCTCACAAACCAATAGAAATGATAGATCAATGACTTAAAAAATATCCTCTTTGAGGGGGAAACCTCCTTTAAATTACATAAATGAACAATTCTTGGATGATTCAACTGAAAAAACCTTCTTTCTATATAGGATTCTAAGGGATCACAATATAATTAGAGCCGACATAACAATAATAATGTAAGGGCACAACATTAACAATAGTGGGCTTCTACGGGGAACAATATTAACAATATGAGGAGTACATAGGTACAACAATAACAATAAGGGGGCTACACTAAAAATAACAATAAGGGGGTACACTAGTATTATAGGGATCTAACAGAGCCATATGGTTGTATGATTCATTATCAATTCCCTCCCTTGTTGAGAAATACTTTTTTTTTTCTTGTCTTCTAGTTCCTTAATTTAATTTTTTTGATTCGTCAAAGTCTATTCTAAGGATTGTTTTTATTAAAAAAGATGAAGTCAAGCTTCAATGTCAAAAAAAGATTTATAGTTTGTTTATTTCTTCCTCTTAGCAAAATTAATAATTAGTAATTTTTCTTCTATGAGATTTCCGTAAAATTGAATAGGAGGGAATTCAAGGGAAGAAGAGGATAAGGGGATCCAATAACATTTTAGAGCATCAATCATAGAGGGATTTTCCAGCCAAGCAAGGTTGTGTTTAAAGGGAATGGGGGGATTAGAAGGATAGGGGTGAAGTCTCAAGAGGATGGGGAAATGATTAGAGTTCTCCAAAACAATGGAGCTTTGCCTGAAATGAATGCCAAAATCCAATAGAGCCTCTGAGATATTGAAATGGTCCAATCATTTTGTAATGTGCTAAAATAAAATATGTTATTTGTCTAGGTGGGTATATCTTTCACACGTAAAACATTACAGATTCTTGGGTGCTCAATCAAATCAAAGAATAATTTTGTAAGGTGATCAATTTTAGAAAAGGGTCCACATTTTTTACTATTCCTAGTGAGAAATTCAAATCCCCATTGAATATTACCCTTTTGGAATCCATTAGGGGGAGACTTGCAAAAGTTGGCCAAAATTCTTTCCAATCAAGAAAAGGCCCATGAACATTTATACGAACGAGAGCCTTGTCCAATTCTCTTGAAAAATTGGCAATTGTTGCCATATATTTGATGTGACACACCAAAGAAATGTGGATCCATCTAGTTTCCCAGCTAGTAATAATACCCCCTGAACTTCCTGACATATCTAAAGCAAGAAAGCTCCAGGAGGGGGCAATTTATTTTACGATTTTAATTTCATGTTGCCAATCCACCATAATCTCCTGTATAAAAAAAAATTAAGGAGCGTGAAGGTTCACCAAGCACTAGATAGCCAAGATTTTGGAATTGAGTTTCTAGACCCCTATTGTTTAAAGATAAAATTTTCATTTGCAAGTCTATTCATGGCCAAATTCTATAAGAGCCTAAATGATTGAGTCATGTTTTCCAAATTTAATTTATTATGTGCAAGGTTTTGAGCAATTTAGACTCAGGTTTTTTGGTCAACTAGAGGATTTCATAGAGACCCCTAGTGAGGACCTATTGAGGGCTTAGAATTCTCTGCCTCAACATTGGGAAAACGACCCGAAATTTAAAGAAACTCCTTTTCCATTTGGAATGGTGACTCTGATTAGGATTATGTGACTAATTTCCCTTAATAAAAATTCATAAAAATGGATGATATATATAATCGTGAGGCTAATGATATGAGTAAAACTAACAAATAAAGAATAAATACACTTAAAATGTATATGTCCGAAAAGCTTTGTTTGGAGTATCTCACGTGTGAAAGAAGGATGGAAAGAACTAGCTTTATTTTGAGAAAAGGTATCGATAAATAAATCGTGTGAAGGGTTTGGCTGGACTCCTGTATTTCAATATAAATTTGGACCATAGGAAATGTGCAACCCCATAAGCGAGCCCTCCTCCAAATCCACGATGACTTCAATAAGCGAGCCCTCCTAGGGACATCGCAGCAGAATGCAATTTTGAGATACGATCGTCTTTGTTGGACCTTAGTGGCAGTGGTGGCCCGGCTTGTTCTGTTCTGCTAGAAAGGTTGAACCCCATTTCCCTCAACGAGTGGAAGGTCGGAGAAGAATGTTAAATGTCGTTCTCAAAATTGCATTCTGCTGCGATGTCCCTTCGCTGACGGGGAAGTCATCGTGGATTTGGAGGAGGGCTCGCTTATCGAATCCCTAGGAGGCGTCATGTAGCGATAGGGCTTGCTCCTTGAGTATCTCTAACCTTCCCACTAACCCATGCAAGGCATCTATCCTACTTGTTTCTTACTCCAGTTCTCCTTTCTAAAGTCTCATGCTGTTAACTTCGAATTCATCACGTTCTCCTTATATTTTATGGGGTAGCACATTTCCTATGGTCCAAATTTATATTGAAATACAGGAGTCCAGCCAAACCCTTCACACGATTTATTTATCGATACCTTTTCTCAAAATAAAGCTAGTTCTTTCCATCCTTCTTTCACACGTGAGATACTCCCCCCCTTTTTTATTCTAGAGCAATTCCTGACATCAAGCGTTGGAATTTGACGGACATTCTGCCCCCCTTTTTTTTTTATATTCCAGAGCAGTTGCTCACATCCAGAGTTGAATTTGATGGGCATTTTTCCCGTCATAAGCCATTTTGAAGGCAAAATACGTTTACATTTTTTAAATGACCGTTTTTGACGTCTTAATTTTTTGGCAGAATGTTATTAATACCATATGATCTTGCACCTTTCCATGAGTTGAACTTTCTCTTCAATTCCAACTTGGAATTGATCAAGTAATATGATATAATAAGTGTAGATTTGTACTGTGAGCAAATAAACATTAATTTCGAATCTTAATCTGAAAATATCTACTACTACAAAATTTTGAAATTCAAACATATTTGCTATTAAAAAACTTAGCTTTGAAATCCGAAGAGTTTGGGTTATCAAATGTGCTTTGCATTCTAATTTTATATTCAGAATCACATAAACTCTTGCTTATTTTACTCTTGCAGTTATAACCTTAATAACCATAAAAAAAAAAAAATGGGCATTTGTGTATCTATTCTTAGTCACCATTTGAATTATAATTTTTAATTGTATTATACTGAAAATTGTATGGTTGATTCTTCAAATTTGTTTCAAACAAAGGATTAAGAGAAATCTCAATCATCTCTTTAGCGAACAATTCCTATCATTTGAAAGCACATGTGACTCTTTACATGTAAAAAAAATCTGAGAGTTTAGGTAACTATGTGATCTTCAAATAAGAAACTGAAGTATGTGTCGACTGTTTCGTGGGAGATGCTTTTGATCAACAATAGAATAGATGTGATCAATAAGATCTTTCATGATGAATAAAATCCATCTAAATAGATTTGTTTTCACTTGCTTTATAAATAGAAAGCTCTTATCAATTCCCATACAAATCAATTCGTTTATATTTTATGAAGAGCATTTTTCAGTCCCAAACTTCGCACACCGCCAAATAATTCCAACTTACTGTCAATTCCAAAATACTCGTTAACGTTGGTGCATGGCTTGATTAGTATAATTTCAAATTTAAATTAGAAGGTTGGATCAGGTGAAGACACGTTAATAATATTTATAGTATTTGACCTGTCTTTCACATTCTTTCTGCAAAATGATTTAATTGACGTGTCTATTAAAACCCAAAGAAAATTGGATCAGATGAAGACAAATTAATAATATTTATAGTATTTGTTTTGTTGATCACATTCTGCAAAACCCCAACAAAATATCATTATTTACATGGTTTTAATAATTTGGTTAAATTGACTTCTTTAGTATTTAATAATTTGGCTGACTCGATTGTTTCGGTCTAAAAAGATTTTCTCCAAAACTTTCCTGTGTTAATGGTCAAAACATTTACAAGTAATTCAATTTTAATTTTAGTTTTGTAATAATAATTCATTTATTTATATTTATATTTTAGTTTTAGTTTTGTAATGGAAATTGATAAAGTAATGTGATTAATGATTTTTTGTTATTTAAAATTTTTTGAATTGGTTATTTGATTTTTTACTATTTACATTTATATTATGATAACTTTTATTTTATAGATGGTTTGGGATGAAAAGAAACAATAATATAAATATAAATTTAATTTTATTAATTAATAATTGTTTGTGCAAATTTTCTAATCAACTATTTTTAATTTATTTTGTGTGAACAAATTGCTATTTTATTTTATTGTTCTTAACTAAATTATGATTTTTATAATGTTTGTAGACTAACTGAAAGTAGAAATGGTGTTGAGGAACTTAATTGTAAACACTATAATAATGTAGCTATCTTACCTTGGAAACCTTTTTGACAAAACCATCTAGAAATAGTTTTTGTTTGGCTCTCTTTATGCTTCAGAAATTATTATAAATAGAAACTATAAACTTGTAGATAAATATTTTATGTATTTTTACTGAAAAGCTTCACATTCTTAGTTTTTCTTTATTTTCTTTTGTGCCATTAATATTGCAAGCTTTAAATTTTCCATGGGTAAATCTATTTAGGCCCCTTTTCACCTTTGATTGATTTTCTTCCTTGTTGATGGAGTTTGAGGTGCATGTGAGTGGACCTGTCAATTAAAACTGAATTTGAATGGGCATACACATAGAAAGAAAAAAATATTTTATTCAAGTAGGAATTAAAATACATATAATTTGTGCAAAAGCACCTATAGCACAAGGACAGAAAACCACAAAAAATGGACCTAAGGCCATTGCACAAAGGATATTACCTAGTTTGCTTAAATATATGTACACAACTTAAGTGATTAATAAGCACCTATACTACAGAGATTTTATATCAAGTAATATATATATATATATATATATATATATATATATATATATATATGGACACAACACAAAAAATTGGCTTGGTTTAAAAAGTTTTTGTTCATGATGAGACCTCGTCATGTGCTCAATCTAGTATGATAAAAATTCCCATACATATCACCTAGACATTCACTAGTTCACCTTCACAACAAGGGGAAAGCCATACATATTTTGTACTCCTTGGAAGGAATGACATTCAATAACTCGTAATTCATTCATTTGATCATGGTAAGTTGAATTAGAATCCAAATCCAAATAGTTCCCTTGAAATCCAATTAATATGCATATATCTCTTATGCAAACATCATTAAAAATCACATATGAATGAAACAAACAATCAATCCATGAGTGTTATGTGGGATTTACGATTGCGAACAAAAGTATCTCCCCTAGGTTTGGTGGCCAACCTATAACAAAAAAGAGACAAGGAACCATTGTGGTACCCTTAAAGTAAATAGATAACATAATTAATCCTACGTGGAATCTGTCGCATGCTTTGCTCCTTTAGCTTGAATGCTCCAATTCCAGCTCCTATTGCCAAAATTATAACTTGCATAGTCAGATAGCACAAGCCAAGAAACTATGAGATCTATGGAGTATCATCTAAGTACTTTATTCAATATATCGACATGGTATTGAAAATACATGAAATAACGACATCACATATAGGAAAAAAAATAATTATTTGCATTAATCTAAATGGAAGGAGATTAAAACCATAAATATGTTTTGATAATTTAGAAGAGCTCCTCCAAGTTGTCTTGTCCTTTCCTTGTAAAAATATGCACCTCCAATCACCCTAAATGCATGGAACAATACCTTTTCACCACAATAGCATAAGGGTAGAATCACTCTCCAAAAGCCAACCTCTTGCATATGGAAGGGTGTAAATATATAGAGGAGTGGGGTAACTTGGGAGTTCTTATCCAATTACCAATACAAGGTTTTAGATAAACCTTTGATGGGAGGATGGCATCAAATTATAAGGGATGGAAAAACAAAAGAAGGATAGGATATGATCCGAATGTTTTATTTGAAGTAAATGGTTGTAACAAATTCTGGAAGCTTCCATAATTTCTAGAACGAACACAGATGCAAAGGGGAGCAACATGTATCTGATCAACGCAGGCCACGGTGGAGCAACCTGTAGGTGAACACTATCGAGTAGGAGGTCTAGGAGAATTGGTCCTAAAATTGGCTTAGATAATGTAGTTTCAGGCAAAAATTGTGGGAAATGGAGGAGGAATACTTAGGGCTTTGTGTAATGATGTTTACAAGGGGGAATATGATGTTTATTGATGTCATTAGGAGGCCTAATGACTGGATGTGACAAAATGGCCTATAACAATAAGTGTGCTAGTGCATCATCAAATCTACATAGACAAAAGAACAAAACTTCTTCCTTGTCATAATGAATTTGGACCACAGTCTTTCATGTTTCCACTTGATCTCCTTAAGTGTATTGGCTACCCACCCTTATTGGATTGTTTGATCCAGGGGCCTATAATAGTGTCACCAACTCACAACTAATTTATGAAAGATATCCTATGTCACAATGTCACCTATGGAACAATGAAAGTGTCACTTCAACTATAGTCTACACCAAATCTCTCGTATCCCACCATATCACTTAAAAAGCTCTAAACAATCTGCCTCATGAAGAACAACATCTTCTACCACTTATGAAATATTAAAACACTTTTACTACAATATGATTTCTTGACTACAAACTCTCCACCGCAGACCCCCGCATTGATTCCATGTGATTATGATCATGGAGAGGATGCATAGGATATCCCACCTTACATTTTTACTTTTTTGGTCATATTATATGCCCCATAAAATCTCCTTAATGAAATATCATCTATACAAATGCTATGGCATGTGTAGGTCAAGGAAATTTGATTTCAGAGTTATGGGGATTTTATTGTGAGCATTCCATAAAATTTCAAACCAAGATTCATAATTCAATAAGTCATCTGTGTGTTATGGTTTTTTTTCCTTATGATAAATATGTGAAATTTATTAACATAATTGTCTTATTGAAGGGTATTTTTTTTAATGAAAATTTTTTTGGTGAAGGGTTAATTTATTATCAAAACATCACTCTGGAAGGGAAAATTTTTAAATATAACATTTCTTGAAGGGAAGTATAAAGACCTAAAATGTAAGAAATTTTTTTTATAGTGGGTGAAGATGAATCCACAATCCAATTCTACGAGTCACATCCATCGTTGTGACCAAATATATTTTGGAAACCGAAGAGATTGTTGTGATGTAACATTATTATTAATAATTTGCATGCCCGAAAATATTTGATAATGATCGGATGATTTTTTTGGAAATATTTCTTATATATGTTAGTTAAGAGAGAAACGATATATATGTAGAGACAATTTTTTGATAAAAATTCTCGTGGTATATCAAAATGATTTACGATTTTTTTTTTCATAAAAAATATATATATAAATTATTTATATATAAAATTTATGTTTTTAAAATAATTAAAAACGCTATAAAATTTCGATATAAAAAATATTGAAATAGGATTGCAAAGATTAATGCATCAAATATTGAAATTGACCTCTTAAATCATGCTTCCTCAAGATTTATGCACCTGCGAGAGATCTCATTAACCTCCCTACTTAATCTCTAAATTAAACCTTGGTGAGTGAATTTGATTTGTTCCATCCTTTTGAGTGGCTAAGGTATATGGGCTCAATACCAAAGCCCTCTTAACTGGATCAACTAGGGTGGATCACTCTCCACATAAACTAACCTTCTTTTCTTTATTTATTTTCATTCCTATAACTTCAATGACGATGGGAAAAATATATCTTAAAGTGAGTAGTTAATATAATTTCCCTTAATAGAAAGCCAAAGTATGATGCAAAAAAGTAAACTTGAGAGGTTGCATCCATGCAAGATATTGATAACTTTGAATCCTCCTCTTGATTTGGCATCCATAATAATATTTCTCAATCCTTCTGGTACTATAAGAAAGAGGAATGGAGATAAAGGATAACCCTATCTTAGGCCTTAAAGGAGAGGCTACAACATTTAATAACAAGGAAAAGGAGGTAGTGTTAATGCAATTCATGACACAAGTTAGAAAGGAATGCTAGAAAGAAGGGTGTATAAGGAGCAGTCTAAGGTAGATCCAATTTACTTGATCAATTTTTTTAAAAATATTAACCTTGTAAAGGATTCCATATTGATTTTTTTTGTGAATCAAGCCCTTCTTGGGAAAATACCGATTGCTTCATGGATTAAATGATGACTTTTTAGAAAACTAAATTGTTCCTTTGAGATGTGATCAAATAAAATATCCTTTTGATGAAGGGAAGAGAGTTTGGATATGATCTTGTAAATGGTATTGTGAAGAGATATTAGACAAAAGCGTTCAAAGGAAGACAAAGGGTTTGATTTGGGAACGAAGGTGATGAAAGTGGAGTTAAAAAGGGAAAATATTTGTGCCAAGGTTTGAGGGTATTAAACACCAGAGAGGAGATCACCAACAATAAAAACGAAGCATTCAAGTTAAACTTCAATATGTAGGTAATTTGATCTACAACTTTTCCCTCTCTTAGAACTATGAAAGAATTTGGAGGTTTCTTATTTTCTAACCTCTACAATTATAGAAGTGTCCCTTCTTGATTAATAAAATTAGGGAAAAGACTAGCAACCTTCAAAAACAATTAAATGGAGACTCTTTAGGGGGAGGATAAAATATCTAAAATATTTGCAACCCTCCTTAGATGTATCTTTGAAAGAGGTTGTAGAGGAGTAATATGATTTTTTTATCTCCCAAATTGTGTTGTGTGATTTATATTAGTTCGCAACTCTATGAAAATATTTAATGTTATCATCTCCTTCTTCGAGCTAGATGGTTGTACTCTTCATCATCCATTCCATCCCTTGTCGAGAAATATACGTGAAATTGAGTAGGAGAGGATTCAACGGAAAAAGAGGATTAGGCGATTCAATAATATTTTAGAGCATCGATTAGAGACGGATGTTCCAACCAAGCAGGGTTAAGTTTAATGGGAATTGGGTTCTTAAAATGAAAGAGATCAAGGCTCAAGAGAATGGGGAAGTGATTAGAGTTCCCAGAAAAAATGGAGATTTGTTTGAAGTGAATGCCAAAGTCCAATAGATCCTCTGAGATAATTAAATGGTTGAATAATTTTTCAATGTGATCTAAACCAAATATGTTATTTTTCTAGTGGGTATAATATTCACAAGTAAAACATTACATATTCTTTGGTCCTTAATCAACTCATAGAAGAATTTTGTAAGGGGATCAATTCTAGAATAGGGACCACATATTTTGACTACTCCCAATGAGAAATTCAAATCCCCACCCCATATGACCCTTTCAAAATCCATTAGAGGAATACTTGAAAAGCTTGACCAATATTATTTCCAATCAAGAAAATTCCCATGTACATTGATAAAAAGGAGTGCCTTGTCTAATTATCTTAAAATAATGGTAATTGTTAGCCTCTATTTGATGGATTAGGCTAAGGAAAAGTTGATGGATCTCGTTTCCCAGCTAGAAATAATACCCCTTGACATTCCTGATGCATCTAATGAAAGAAAGCCATAGGTAAGGATAATTGATTTAAGGGTTTTAATTTCATGTTGTCAATCCACCATAATATTTTGCATAAAAATAATTTGAGGAGAGTGAAGGTACACAAGACGCCCCGAATAGCTATTATTTTGGAATTGTTTGCTATACCCATATTATTTAAAGATAAAGTTTTCATTTGCAAGTTTAGTTAGGGCCAAATTCTCTAAGGGCCCAAATAATTGACTCATGTTCCCCAAATTTAATTTTATTGTGTGCAAGGTTCTTCACAATTGAGAGTGAGGGTTTTTGGCCAACTAGAGAATTTCATAAGGACCCATGGTGAGGAACCAAAAATTACACTAGGTTTGAGAAAAAATTAATGTGAGGATTCTGAGGATATAGAAGAAGGGGGATAAGTAGAGGATCTCAGATTATACCTCGAGGGGCAAGATGTGGAGACGGGGGTGGCACAAGAGAAAATTGAGTGATAGAGGCAATAGGGTTAGTGGAGGGGAGGGAGGGGGGGGGGGGGAATAAGGAGCCCAAATTTTGAAGATTCATCAGTGAAATAGTTTTAGAGGGAGAGAGATGGGAAAACATAGAATAAGAAGGATTTGAATAAATATTAAATTTCACAAAAATGGAATGCAACATCGGGGGGGGGGGGGGGGGGGGGGAGTCGAGAACCATATCTTTGGAAGGTTGGCCCTCACGAAGATCATATTGTTTTATTCGTTCTTCTATGCAAACAATTTTAAGAGGGGCGGTTAGATCAAAGGAGGACTCCCGACTAGGAAAAATCCTTCCCATCCATAGTTTTAGTAGTCTTCCCTTAGTAGGAGAAGGAGTGAAGGGCCTTCTTCATTTGACAACATAGGAGGGGAGATCACATACGAGGCATCTTTCTTATCCATCTTGTTGAATTATTTACGAGCACAATCTTTGTTGAGATGACCATGGGTATACTGACAGTAAGAGCACATTTACAAGCAACCCCTTCATACTACGGGGTCTCGGTGATGCTTGTAAGTTCCAAAGTTGATATATATAGAATCATAGAAACCTTTACAGAAGTATCAAATCCACCAACATCCTTCACATACCCATGTATGGTTACATTAAAGTAGTAATCCTCTTCATAGAAAAAACCAAAGTATACACAATTTCTTCTGAAGTATATTTATAATATCTTAAAATGGGGATGCGACGATACATGAACACAATAATTGAAATAGCGGTGTAAATCAACTCATAAAATAGAGAATAACATATGAGCATCATATTAATGTTATAGTAGCAAGATTTATAAAATATCTTGAGAAATAAAAAATCACTCAAGTTAGGGGAAACACATGACAAACACTAGAAAACATGCTTAAAATAAGTGAAATTTGCTACACAAATAATGCCCAAGGCCCTTGATATACAGTTTTATTAGGAATAAAAGCTATTTGTTGGAGAATGTCAATACAACGGTATACAAATATATGGCTCATACAATGTTTGGAGCAAATATCTAAGCCCCCAAACTCAATTTCAAGACAATCTGAAAGGATTTCTGAGGAAATATGAAAAAGTGAAAAAATTATGTCGGAATGCGGTCTTAGATTTGAATAACGGTACAACTTGATAACTAGATGGAGATGGCTAAAGATGCTTCACAGATTAATAAACACTCCAATGGATCTTCCCAGTGAAAGTGATCCTAACACTAAAGATCTCACGCTCCAAAAAACAACATGACAAAGATCACTTTCTGAATACTCCTTTGAAATAACGCGATCGAGGAGAGGGGCTAACATTTGTAGGAGATGGAAAATATGTTTTCCAGTGTCGAATGTGTAGAAATCAGCTCCAGATCTTATCATGGTACTGAAAATAAACTTCCTCCTCACAAGAAAACAAGCTCGAAGTGGTGTTATCAACCCTCCATTGCACAGCACGCAGCAAATGTTCTCTGCCCGGAAATAGCAGCATGTTGAAAGGTAACTTGGACTCAAACCCAAATGTGGAGAAATGAAGTAGAAAAATCCCTCAAGAGGCCTCTCAAGAAAGGAGATGGGATTCCCTTTCTGGAACACTCGGTGCTAAGAAGCATAGGAAATCTCAACTAAACGGTAGAAGAATGCCTGATAGTCCATGGAGACCACAAAATCAATAATCCATATCATGTATTGCTATGGTTGCCTTGCCTCATATATACGTGGAAGCCTTCTCACGCTTGGGTCCCACTAATTAGGGTTTCCCTCCACCAAGGAATCTTCCTCCCCGCCCCATCCTTGCGTTGTCTCCATAGATGATCTCACCTTCCATTCGAGTTGTTGACTTGGTCTCGACTTGACCTTGTCCACATGTGATTGCCTTTTCACATGAGGGTGTGAAATAAAGCCATTATAATAGTCCCTTTTCACATCATAAGGGATTTTATTCCTATTTTGAAAAATGTATGAGCCTCATACCCATTTATTCATCTCCTAGGAGTCGAAAAGAAAAATCAATATTCGATTAGGCGCATGCTAATTTTGGAATACAATCCTCCCACTCTCAAATGTTGCTTGTCCTCGAGCAAGCTATGACTCTCATGAGAACTCTCCCCTCCTCCTCTTGTAAGCATCCACATATGATAAACTCCTCCAATGAATGACATGTTGTCTCATTAATAAATCTCACTGTGCCCCTCCCAAGCATGCAGAAGCTAGCTAAATAACTATCATCATGAATAAGTAGGTACTCGAGGAGGCAATAAGGTCTTTGTGCGGAGGTCCCTTTGAGGCATGGGATTTGAAATTATTTGAGAATCATCATTCCCATGTGGATCCTCCATCCCAATCTATCCCATCCCATACAAAATGAATACCCTCCAAAATGGTAACTCATACCAAATCCTCCTCTACCTTTGGTTTTCTTTGCACTGCACGTAACAAGTGGAAATTTGAATATCTAATCATGGTAGAAAAAATAGCCTACCCCATGCGGTACCTCTCTCCACTTATGATAAGTGTAGAGTAGGCCCATTTCAGAGTAAGAACTCTGTCTTGCCTTTAAGTGGCAAGAGAAAGCCCAGATCTCCAAATATCTTCCCATGAACGTTATGAATCATGGCCCAAACCATCACATATGTGATGGATAGGAAATCACCACCATATGGCATCCAAATAAGAGGAATACTAAAGGTTTCATGTAGTCTTTGGAAGGTACCAACGGATTTATAAAGTGGTCACGGCCACAGTTTTCTGTTGTTATTTGTAATCATAACATGCTTAAAAACCACATCTTATACTCTAATGGAAGCACATGGAGCATAAGTAGAGACTTGAACACCCATAGACACATCTAACTGATGTGTCTCTCCTCCTCATCCCTCACAAATATGAGAACAATATCAACATAGGGAACCAAAATGAGAATCATACTGTTTGTCATATGTAACAAGGGAGAAGGAAAATGGTCCTTAAGTGTATTGTGATTTGCCTCTCATTGCATCAAAAAATGGCATGATGTGTGGCTTCCCAGCTTGATTTCTTGCTGCCCCAATCTCCTCACGAGTTTGGAGGTATGGTGTATGGTGCAAAGTGAGAGCATGCCTGCATAATATATCATCTCCCAGAAGACCTCTGAGGAGTGGCCATCATCAATACGCCTTGGCTGTCAAGTGAGCCATGAAGTCTACAAGAAAGATACTCATCCTTGGAGAAATTTCTGCACATTTGTATGGTTAAGGAATGCACATATTCATTATACAAATCCCCTTGGTACGATAAGCAGTGTCAACACCGCCTTCTTTGCCCTTCAGGGCGGTGGATTATAGATAAATCCCCTCTCATTCTCAAAGAAAATAGGTGGTTGACAGTGCTCTTCGAGTTGCGGGTCTCTCCATCTCCATGATCCATGCATCTCCTCAAATGCTGATATATCTCCTCCTCGAAGCCTCCCCAAATGTACCCCTCAGCAGTGGTGTGGTATGCTCTCATAGAATACGTGTGGTAAAAAATAAAATCTTCATAAGATGCCTTTGTAGTAACTTCTCCTCGAGCTTGGAAGCTATAGGTAAGAATATCTACCATAGATAAGTAGACAGCCTCATCTCGTAGAATATCCCTCCTGCGTCTGATTGGTCATCCAATATCATACAGTAAAAATATCCTTGGAATGGTAATCCACCAATATTTTAAGGATTTCCAATATGGATCTAATATCCTCCATAGTGACAACTTATTTGATGCTCTATCATAAATAACATATGTCATATGGTTTTCTTCCTCTTGGCCCATCTCCCATGCCAAATATACGAGTGGGAAGGCGCTACATCCTTCCCATCTTTAAACTCACCCATACAACGAAGATAAGTAGGAGTGGGCAAGAATAGTAATTGAAGAGAATACCTCTCCTCTCTTGAGTTTACCAAAACTATCGACGTATCCAAGCTCTCCCAAGGTTATCACCTTCCCTTTGGAATCAATGAACGGTGCCTCAAAATGTGAAGCCTCCCTCATCATTTTTTGATCCCCAATGGTCTCCCCGGTGAAATGCCTCCATGTAATGAGGACATCATGATTAAGAAAGCGCATATATGAATGGACAGCCTTGTCCCTACCCTCCTTTAGCAAATAAGTCTGCCTCTCTTGTGAATCAACCCTAGAAATAGATAGGGGTTTGTGCTCCTCATCATATGATCTTGGTCATCCTCCCCTAGTTCCTCCTTCTATACGCATGGTTTCACAATGCGACAATGGCACATGATGATCATGGGTTGTGCCTTGATCTCCATATATGAGATCATGAGAGATTATGGAAAAGTGATACAATAATCCATCCTTGTGGGAGCAAGTGCTCCACTTTCCTTTGCATGAGGTGCTAGATAAGCTCTAGACATGACAAGCCCCCATGTTTCCCCCAACCTTCTCTTCCTCTTCAGTATAATTGAAACATAAATAAGCGGGATCTACTATTTTGAAAAAGGGGATCTCCATGCCCTCTTGTTCAAAGAATATGAGATAGGACAACACTCTTAAAGTTATTATGCAATATGGAACTTCTCAAAGGTTTTTACCGAAGTAGAGTTGAGTCTATAGTTTCCTCCAACATACAGACTTTTTGCTTGTTTAGGTCTATTTAGCTCCACCACATGTGTTTCGAGTGTGTCTCATCAAATCTTACATGTATCTTCACTTGAAATTTGCATAAGAGAATTATTTTCATTTCTCAATGAAAAAATATAAATGTCTCATATGACATATTATACCTCTAAAATTCATTACTTTGCCAACTTTGATGGCTTCATCTTCAGAAATTTATGATGTTCTTGCAAATGAGTGCCTAGCTCCTCCTGACTCTGGGCGAACATGTAGGTGAACCATAAAAATTAGACAGGAAAAATACCACCCATATGTGTTCTTTCTCCTCTCATGATCTTGAAAAAACTCGAAAAAGACGCGCGATCTCTAAACTTCTTTAGTTTGAGATTCATATCTCTGTAGATAATCACTAAACGTCCTCTATGAGCATTTCTTCTTTTTTCATCTCCCTCTATGTCAAATTTGAGCCTGGTAATGTGTGTGCATCATAATGTGTGGTTGCATGCTCACGCTCATTATGTAAAAATCTAGGTTGCTTCATATTCAAACTCTATTGGAATTCTCTACACATCTCCTCCTCATCTTCTCAAGATCTCCATGAATGCTACGCAAAAGTTTGAGAAAAAAATTTTGGAAGCCTCTCCTCCTTCCTTCCTCAAAATGATGGAGTCTTCTTTACTTCTTTTTTTGTTCATTTCTTCTTCTTCTTGTCTTCTTAATAGCATAATAGGTAAGATCACAAGCCAAGGCAATTAATAACAAATACCAGCACAGCAATATCCCAAAATGGGGATGCGTAAATACATGAACACAATAATGGAAATAGCCGTGTAAATAAACTCATAAAATGTGAGAAGAACATATAGCCATCATATTAATGTTATAGCAGCAAAATTTATACGAGATATTGAGGAAATAATCACTCAAGTTAGGCACAAACACTAAGAAAACTAAAAAATTATAGAGAATATTGCTACACAAATAATGCCCAAGGCTATGACAACGGGATTTTATTGGGAATAATTTTGTTGGGAAGTGTCAATACACTTATATACAAACATATGGCTCATACAATGTTGGGAGGAAAACTCTCGCCCCCAAACTCAATTTCAGAACAAATGGGAAAGGATTTCTGGGGAAATATGAAAAAGTGAAAAATGCGGGGCTCTGATCCACAGGGCCCAGAGAAACACATAACTCAATAAATGGATGGAGATGGTGAAGATGTTGCCTGAGATGGAATAAACCTCTGCAATGGATCTTCCAAGTAGAAAGGTTGATCCTAACATTGAAGATCTCACCCTCCAGCTCGAACACTAAAGCCCTCATGCAAATACTCCTTGAACGCAGTCAAGGAGAGGGCTTGCCCATTGGAGGAGATGGAAAGCTCTCTTCAGCCAAGTGTCGAAGATGTGAAATCAGCTCCGAATCTTCCTTACTAACCCTCCGAAAAGGAAATAAAGCTTCCTCCTCTGAAAAACAAGCGTTGGAAGTGGTGTTATCAACCCTCCTTGCCAACACCTTGCAACACAACGTTATACTCTGCGAAATAATCATGTTGAAGGGTAACAGCAAGCACGAATGTGGAGAAATGAAGTGAAAAATCCCTCGAAACCTCAGAAATGATATGGTATTCCCGCTCGGGAAAACCTGGTGCTAAGTAACACATCAATCTCAACTAAACAACAGAATAAGCATTAGTCATACAGACCCTGAAATCAATAATCCATATCATGTCTTGCTATGGCTGCCTTGCCTCATATACAATTGAAGCCTTCTCACCTTGGGTCCACTCATTAGGTTTCCTCCACCAAGGAATCTTCTCCACATCTTTGCGTTGTACCATAGATGATCTCCACCTTCCATTTCGGTGTTGACTTGGTCGAAACTTGACCTTGTCCACATGTAGTACTTGCTGCCACACACATGAGGGAGTGTAAATCAAACCATTATAATGATCCCTTTTCACATCATAAGAGGATTTTATTATATTTTTGAAATGCATAGGCCTCCTTACCCATTTATTCATCTCCTGAGTGTCAAAAGAAAAAATCAATATTCCAATTAGCTACATGCTAATTTTGGAATACATGTCTGCTAGCGAGAATATGAGAGGGGGGGATGCGAGCCCCGAGGAACTATATAGGAAATAAATAATTTTGCATATATATAATAAAATCAATTCCTGATTTCGAGGTAAATTTCTTAAGAGCCCCAAAACCATCTACTATCGAAGATATTTTGGCGTTTGTTGTTTCCATTGTTAACCACACCCTCATCAAGCCTTAGCGAAAATTACATTTTGGAGCATATTCGACCGGTGACATAACATTCATTTGACCCATTGTTGCGGGACCTTGATCGACATTCTTGCATATAGAAACAAAGGCAGCTTCTTTTTCTCATGTTGAGGATCTCGTTTAGCTCAGCTTCCTTGCACAATACAAGGGAGGGTTCCTTAACCTTTCATTTTGTGCATTTTTTCTTCTATCGCATTTGGGTGTTAATAGGGTGGAGGTGAGAGAAATGGGGGTCTAGGAGTTTTTATTACCTTGATGGAGAATACTTGGGGTTATAAAACCACGCATTGAGGAGGATTATTTGTGAATGAGTGTGTATGATGAGAGAGGGATACAAATATAGCACTAGGGATGGACAACGACATCTAATGACAAGAAAAGAAGAGATGGATTCCATAGGTAGGCAATTTTGGCTAGGTAGCGGGGAGTGATTCGATGGATACACAATCTAGAGAAGCAAAGATATTTTTGAGGAGGGGTCCAAAATAATGGCGAGGGGTGGTGTGGAAATCGAGGACTATACGTCCTACCACTTGCCCCCATTCATTCCCTACAAAATTTGACTAATGAATGCTATATAAAATGCGATAAATGTGTGATAGGAACCATACATGGTCGTGATGACAGGAGATCTGCAGATAGAAATGCCCTTGGAAATCATTTGTATAATCAACCTCCCTCTTCCTTATTGAGAAAATCTACAACGAGAATGGTAATAGGGAAGGGGACGTGAGTGAAAGGAGGGTAGAGTGTTGGGGCCATTTGACCTAGAATTCTAGTTTAGGGCATGTCAAAACATAAAAGTCGAAGTATTAGTCCATAAAACCAAATACGTAAAAGGTCTATTTTTTTTCTCAAAAATCAATTGATTCCAATTTTATTCAATCATATATAAATTAATATATATATATGTGTGTGTGTGTGTGTGTGTGTACACACACACACACACACACACACATATATATATACACACACATATAATATATACACACACACACACACACACACACACACACACACATATATATGTGTGATTTTTTAGTATATGTGTGTGTGTGTTTATTAAATTAAATATTTTACACTAAAAAAATTGTAAATGCTAAAGTAATTGCAATTCAATCGAGAGAAATGACAGATTTGATGCCTATTTACCTTCAATAGGGAGTAAGAACACTTTACAACAAATTTCAAAATAAAGTGTGAGTCCTTTGAATACATTTTTTCATAATTCGAACATTAGTAACTAATTTTGTATCATATTCCCTATAGTTTTCATTGTATTTTAAATTTTCAACTTAATTATTTTTAGTTATAAACAAGAGTCACATGGCGGTATGTATCTGCTTTAGCATTTATTTGTATAGATGAATTTTTTGTTTTCTCCTTTGAGAGGAAGAAGAATGGAAAATAGGATTATGTATTTTACTTCAATGATTAGTCTAAACAGGCACACTAAATATATTCTTTTCTAACCCAGGATACATTTTGGGAGAAGGTGGTAGAGTCTACTCAAATTTCTATGATTGGTAGCTTTCTTGTCTATGCTGAAGATCAAAGAAAACTGATTTCACTACACCTTAGGGAAGGTATGTATTCCATAATGCCCTTGACTTCATAAACGGGAGCCACTTTCGGAAAGTTTATGGACATAAAATTTGTTAGATAACATGACATGTTTGTAGTTATTTATCTGGATGACATCACTTTTTCTCAAAGTAGATGAAGAACATGTGAAAGTCTTCTTTGCTCACCTTTGAAAAATGTAGGATGTATGTGTTTTGAAGATAAATCCCCTCTGTGGATAAGAAGCTGATCTCTCTAGCCTAAGAGTGGGTCTAGCAACTTACGAGACTATCTAATGCGAGTTTTCTTAGCTAATACTCAAAACAAGATGAGAAAGGGAATAGACCTAACTCTTCCTAATGTTACATGCTTGAATCCTTGATGATGGCCTCAATCCACATTCGCTTAGGTTTCTCTTTGCTATTAGTGGCGTATGATTACCTGCGGAGATCAAGAAAACAACAAATGTAATCAACTAAAAAAACATTCATTGAACATCAACTATCCCCAACAAATCAAGGAACATTGAATTATTTGTGTAAAATATTGAGCAAATATAGAAAGAAAACACCACATATATTTATTAATAAATATGAAAGAGAGAGCTTACAATGTTGACATGATGTTGAAGGCCTCCCTTTGCTAATGTCTAAGTCCTTCATGAAGCTCTTAAAGCACTCCATCTCAGGATAACTTAGGAATTATCACGATACGAGTGGAAATGAAAATGAATGATCATGCCATTATGATATTAAATAGTGAACGGAATTATGGGATCAATTTATAGGAAGGAGAGGGAGTTAGGAGCCCATGAAAGAAGGAAGGAAGGCCCACTTCTCAAGTGATAATCCCCCATTAATAAGATTAAAAGCTATAAAATGAGAGCGCTCTGCCCTATCTCTAGTGAATAACATGTAGCTGTCACCTTGGAAACTTCTAGACGTTGAAGCTTCCTCCATTTAAAAGGAAACATTATTAAAATGATTTCAACATGGTTTCCTTAAGAAAAAGGTGTTAAACACTAGGCTAGAACTTTCAACCTACCATCGGCATGGGAAGGCCATGAGAAGCACGTTGACCCATAAATTTAGGGTTTGACTAGAAAGTTTCTTATGTGATCTTCCGAAGGCATTTTTGCTTTGTCTTTATGGATATTTTTTTATGAATTTTTCCAAGGTGGATATCTATAAAGAAAATTCTGTCACAAGAACTTGAGATCCAAGGACACGAAGTGACGGGGGTGAAAAATTGCGTAGCAGATGCCCAGTAAAGCATGAAGGCGAGGATAGGGAGTGATGGGTGAAATGCTTTACGAAGCGAGGCAAAGAACTAAGAATACCACCGGAAACACTGCTAAACCAAACATAATACAATATATGACATCTGCGATATGAATATGCTTTAATAACATATCTTTGACTAGGAATCAAACCAACACATGAACCCACGAACATAGTCGCAATTCATTTTCTTAAAGGAGATCATGAAATAAGATCCACGACATGGACATAGCCATGGTAATATCCAAATAGGATCATGTGTAAAATAATGAATACTCAATAACTCCATAAGATCTGAATGTGGAAAAATGTGATCCGGGGTCTTCGTCTCGATCTCAATCCATCCAACATATGAATCTAGCCATGCGAATAGATGTGTTGATATGAACATGGTAGAAACACGGTTACAAGTCGATGATGCAAGGCGTTAATAGGCATGGGAGATACCACTAACGATGATAATGGCCCTCGAGGTAAAATAGAAAAATATAAAAGTGTGAATAAATTTTTTGAGGTCAAATACTAGTAGAATCATTCGATCAAAGGCCAATGAGGTGAACTTTATCATCGAACATGAAGAACTTGCCATTGAGGCATGCGAGCTCAGTGCGAAAAGAGGTTTCTAGACCATCTTCCTAGATAATGAGCTAAAGTAGATAGGAAGTGATTCATCGAAGGAGGGCCATAATTATTCCCACATCATTGACACAAAACAACGGATATCTCAAGATAATAAGGTGATTAAGTTTCGACGAAGAGGGTCGAAAGAAGCGAGAGGATGCTTGACTTTGAAAAAAGGACTTACATGAACATATTAGTGATACGACTCCGGAGTGTGGAAACATTCAATCAAATAGGATCGAGCTCATGATGGCGAAATGGTGATCAAATGAGAGGAAAATGGATTTCTCAAACCCGAGGATGGAAAAATGACGAATGAAGGATATCCCCAGCACCGCCCACGAACTTCAGATGAGTGTCGTGTTCAAGAGCGTCATTATCCAAAAAACATAGGATGTTCCACTTTCATTTTCGCCCCATTATTTCTAACGAGTACCTCTTTATTTTTGATAGCCAGCGTAAAGAGGATTACAAATGTTGAGCGCGTAAGTTCATTCTTCCAATGAATCCATCCTAGTAATTTTAACAAGCCCTGAGGAGAATTTGGCCTCATCATGGTGATAAGTCTTTCATGATTAATTTTAGCGAGTCTTTGTTAGTGTGGTCTTTGTAGCCTTCCTCCGGTGATCAAACATGCTCTTACAAAGTGATTTTAAGGTGTCGAGGTCAAATTTTGTCATTCAGTGAGTCTTAGTAAAATTTGGTCACTAGGTATTAGATGCAGGTTGCTTTTACTCTTTCAAGAAGTTATCCAAATTTCGGTCCATGTCACCATTCGGTAGTGTACCATCATTCGAGAGGTTTTCATCATCATCTTGGGATTCCACGGGGTCATTTTACACCTTGTTCATGCTTGATTATTTTCATTAAGGTTCATTTCCCTCTCCTGAGGTTTTGAGCTTATTTCTCTTGGATGGTAAATCATTAGTAAAAATTGTATCTACAAGTGTTTCATACATTTCCCTATCAACCAATGTACCTTATTAAACACTTCCCATCCTTTAAGATCCCAAGGTGTCATTTTTAACAAACCTGTGTTTATTACTTAACAAATTTTCTAGTGGCTTCATGTTTTTCCCTTTTGGACCCCTTTACCTCTCTTAAATGTTTGAAATGCTTTCCCCCGACTTTACTTCCACCTACTTCCCAAATTTTATCCAAGTGCAAAGCCCCACCATCTGTCCTTCCTTCATTTAATAAATCCTTGTTACATACAGGGATAGGTTTTTGCCTTCTATGATGTTGACATAAAAAAGGCTTGAATTTGGAAAAATGAGAGAGTTTTTGTCAAAAAGAGGCGAGGAAGAAAAAATCCTTCAACTTTCACACGTAGCCAGCCATGGTTTTCAGATATTCAAAAATACGGTCGCCTCGGAAGGTCAGTGCTAAAGTGACCTTGGGAAAATCAGCTTTCCTAGCTTGGTTGTGTGTTTTAGCAAATAATTTAAGAAATGATAAATAGACACAAATATATTTCCAATGAGTATGCTGGGCTCCCGATTTGGAGTTAAGGAAGACCTTAGTTATTGCATGACAACACTTTACCTTGAGCGACCTCATTTGCTGACTTCGTCTTGGAGATTTTATTTTGACAGGAAAATGAACTCCAAATTCGAAAAGAAATTCAGATTGGTTGAGAAAATTAGAACTTCAAATGTCTTTCATATTTTGAATTTGGACAGATAGGTCTCACACAAAAGTCCTACTATAAAAGGGCACTGTGAATTGGGTTTGTGGCGCGATGCATGGGCTGTATTATTCACCATAAGCTTCTCCAAAATTTTAAATGCTCAAATATGTGGTGTGAAAGTAAGTTGTTTTAACAATTCAGGTTTGTCTGAATTTATGGTGGGTTAGTGTGAAAAATCTCATTTGTATGCCAGAAACGAGTATTTCAAGGAAAATTTGTGAAAAATAAAAGAAACGTTGAAGGCAAATTTTTGCAATTTGATCGCGCGACACATTGGCTAGGTGTCGCGTCGTCTTAGGCAGTGTGGCCCTTCAGACATTGCTTGTGGTGAGATTGTTCGTATGCGATGCATTGAAGCTGCACTGACATATGAGGTTGGAAATTACGCAACGCATAGGGCCGCAAGCGGTTATTTGCCGTGCCAAAATTTCAAATCAGCTCAGTCCTCTTTGTCAGTAAAAGTCAAGTAACCCTCCACCCAATGGAAGTAAAATGTGTCTTAATGGGCATTTGTTTGACATGAGATTTAATACGAAGAACAAACTATTTGCTTGTTCGAGGATTGTTTCCTTGGGTTTAGAATTTGGTTTGCTATGTTTATTGTCTACCTTGTATTACCTCATGTATTAATCTTGTTTCACATCAACCCATTTCCTATTCCCTTCTGTCCCTAGTCTTCATTTCTATCCCATTCATTACCCCACATCCCAAATTGTAAACTTCCCAAGCCCCGTGCTATCCCAAAGCTATAATTCTAGCTTTTTAATTGTGATTTCACTTGGAAATATTCCATAATTTCCCCTACCTCTCCTGCTAGTCCCTCTTCATTATCACATATTTTCTGCAATGAAATAAGAACATAAACTCCTCATGTTCATCAAGGCAACATAGACTTTGGCAAACATGGAGACATATTCTTATGACAAGAACGGTGACTCTACAACTAAATTATGCAAGAGACCAATGAGCAGAAAGATAACAGAAAAACATGTTGAAAGTACATGGCAGAATCAGCTCATTGACATGATATGTTTGCAGAGGCACGAATCAAGATCACGAGAGCTAGGGACCAGAGGGCATTTAAAAGCGTTCGGAAAAAGGCAAGATAGATTTCAAATTTTGGCCAGCTATGGCTAGCATAATCATTATGGAAGACACTCAGCCCAAATTTCAAAATTTGGACACATTTGCAAATTTGATTTTTTGGCTTAAACACAATTTCGCTCTGTCATCATGCCACATAGCAGCAACACATAGTGAATATCTGGGTAAAACTTTATGTTTTTTGGATTTTAAAGAAACTTTACTGCATTCTATGCCAAGATATTTTGACAGGTTTTTGGCCTCCAAAAGGGTCAAAGCTTCCTAAAAATGACCTTCTGCATGCCACAGTTTGGAAGCGAGTGTTGGGAAAAATCATTTTTTGAAGGGAAAATGAGCTAAATTAAGAAATTCCACTTGGGTTGGAAATTAAACAGGCAGACCTTTCCAACAAGCCCACTTGGAGCCAATTTGGACAACAGGAAAGGCCTCCAAAATCAGCTCCAAAAGCGGCCACATGGCTTAGCATTGGGGATTTTATATTTTACAAGTAACTATATTTTGTGATTTTGCAGATGAGTTTGAATTTCTTATATAAAATGTTTAAATCATGATGTAATTTTGATGTAATTTTATGGATCTTGATGTATTTGGTACACTCATGGAAGTAGATTCGCTCATCAAAAGGTGATTGCTTTGAATGAATGGGTTCCTATCTTATGAAGCAAGCTATTCCAGTACCTATTTTCCAGTTCTTGATTTAGATCTTATTAAACTTGACTCCTAAAATTGTAGTCAAACTGAAACAGTGGTTATTCTGTCCTTATCTTGTAGTTTTTCATTCTGATGAGGTTGGACATTTAGGTTGTTTGACATCATTGTACATTCATCTCTGCGGTTGTGAGAATGATGAGTTCTGACACTCCTTGGGATTCATGTGAGTCTTTGTTTTATGATGTCTTTCTCTGTTATTGCAAATTCATTTCATTCTGCTTTATGTGTATCATCTTCTCTTTTATTTCTTCCTTCGTTAAATAAACAAGGTTAAGGGTGGAATTCATTAGATTTGCGGTTCTCTACCTAGGGTTTATTTATTTTCCATGTTCTAGCTGTTTGAAAGTTCCTGAAAGTTCTTTCCCTCTTCAACTCTCACTAGTACGAGCCATTCATTTCATTCAAAATTTGAAGTGTCGGAACAAGTTACCTACCTTGCCCATTAGATGCCATGAGAACTAGGCCTCATTACCCGGACCCAAAATCACCCTTCCCTTTGATTCAAAAAACACCCTCAAAATCAAATCAAACTCTTTTATATATATACTATTTCATTAGCTTTCCTTCAATTAACTATAAAGCCTCATTGATCATTTTTACGGGAATTGGCAGGAAGAGCCTCTCCAAGTCTACAGTGACTAGCTACCGAGGTTAACATCAGTTTGATCTTCTTCCTAGTTACGCTCGGCTGAGGTAGGTTGGGGTTATAGAATAAATGGAAAAGGAAGTAACTCGGTGTCTTTTTGTGTTTATGGGTTGAAAAGTAAATAAAATTCCACCATGTGCTTACCGTAAGTGTCTACGAATGAAAAGGTACAAGAAAACATGCAGAAAACCTCACCATAACCCAAGTGTGAGGTAAACTACTTTTAGTACAAATGGATAATCCAACGAAAAAATTAAACGTGTATTGAATACATCAATTCATTTACTTTAACGGTTAAAGAATAATTTATAAACCAATATTTTCATTTTTGATCCTAAAAAGAGTTGAATGACTCAGAAGTTTCATATAGTTATTTTTACAGTACAAAGGAGATAAAATATGTTACATATAAAAATAATCACTATAATATAGGATATTGCTTGCCTAAAATACGACAAAAAGATAGTGATATCAAGGAAAATAATAAAATAATTGTCAAAATATATCTTTAAAATATATAAATGAGCAAAAAATACATATGTTTTAACCATTATTGGGTAAAGTGCAAGTTATTTTGCCCCTTTTCTTCAACAGGTCAGACAGTGCGGGTGATCCGGAATGGAACAGTGATCATCACCTCTAGGTAAAATTACACAAACTTCATTTCAGCGGTGAGCGAGTTAAGGCCTACCAGGGACCTGCAGATCCTCTCCCCTAGCCCCAAAAAGGAGACCACGTGGTGCCACTGATTCTGATAAATGTTGACAAGCAGGAAAAATTTAAAATAGGAAAAATCTTATTTTAGATAGATTCCTTCAAAAAATATGTGAAAACTATAAATATCATGAACCTTTTGCTGGTGTTTTCGATGAAGATGATAAATGGAAGAAGGTCAGGTGGAAGAGCAGTAAACTCTCAGAACTAGTGCATAAACACGGTAAGGAGTTACCATTTATTAATTTCTTCAGACTTAATTTTCAGATCAGAGTTGGAGGTGCTAAGTATTTAAATGGGATGGGACACCAGTCACCAAGCTTTCATGATTTGAACAGGAACTTGGTTCGAGGTATGGAACATATACTTCATGCGGGTTTTCTAGGCGGGGAGAGGGAATCAACCCCTACGGAGCTCACGGCGGAGGAGATCACTAGCATGCTCATCCGGAGTAATTTCCGTTGGGCTACCCGATGGGAAAGTAGACATAAAAACCATCACTGTTCTACCCTATAAGGAAAATTTTACAATGTATGGCATGATAGTGGAACCTAGGCATTGCATGGGGGCAACAAAGTCAGTTCCCGGTGTCTGATAGTTTCTGTCTCCAACGATGTTTAGCTGGTGCGAGGGGTTTTGAAAGATATGAAGAGCCAAATAAAAAATTACCAACTTCGGGACGTCCGACTTAACGGTCCATGATCCATCCTAGCCCTTTGTTCTTGGAGAAGTGCCTTATTTTAGTCTTGGCTATTAGAGGTACTGAGTCAACCCTACGAGTTCGAGTTGTGCCGAGGTGGTGCGAATTATGCCCCATATGGAGGGGGCCCAGATTCATTTTCACGACACCATTTTTCAGTCGGTTGTGTCATCAACTAATCGTGGTTGAGGACTATTCATATGCGAGCAGCAATTCAGAGGAGACGGATCTGTCTCTTATGCGAGCGCATGGTGATGCGGAGTAAAAATATGTTTTAGAATTTTTTACTTTTTAATGTTTTTATTCCCAGTATTCCAATATTTAAGCTTATGTTTTTTTTTTTTGAGATGTTGAAATGCTGGCAGCCTCAGAATTTCCATGAGAGAGGCACCGCAAGGGCTCGAGGAGGGGCAGACCTGTGGGTGGGGTGGAGCGTATTTAAGCAAGGGCTGAGCCGAGGCATAATGTAACTGATTTTTTTTATGACATCCCACTATGCTGTGGGAGGCATATGTGGAGTTGACAGAGATGTGTCATTTACTCTAGATAGTTGTTCCAAACATCACATGCTGTCTCAGGCACCATGTAGGCGGATAAAAACTTTAGTTTACTTTACGCAGCGATGTAGGCTCATATAGCCATTTGTGTCACAAAAAACATATTTTAAGATTTTGATGTCCGAACCCTTGACCTTACTCTCTCTCTCTCTCTCTCTCTCTCTCTCTCTCTCTCTCTCTACTAAGTGTTCCTTCTTCTGTGATGATGGTTTTTTTACATATTCTGTATATTCTTATCTAATACATAACTTGCTAATATATGTATTTAATGAATTCAATTCTTGGAGATATGTTGGTGTAATGTAATCCATTAACAAATTATTGAGCACTAGTATGAGCAAAAATTTGAGGTTTCTTACTATCTTGTGCTTTAATTGCTTTAATATGAATGATCTATTTGACTTATTCAATCTCTTCCAAATCACAGAGATCAATTTCATCTAAATACGCTGTTGTTGCTATATTCGGAAATATTAGTTTATTTGACTCAAACAAATACCTTTTACATTACCAACTCGGCATCGAGCGGAGGGTATGTGTTGTGGAAAGATAATTTTAGGTATTACTTTATTACAAACACCATCGTGAAACCGACATAATTGTTCGAAGACATCATAATGATGAACACAAGGTAAGCAAAGGAAACGTATAGAAAGAAAAAAATCACACCAAAAAATCTAAAACAAAAAACTGCTAGTGAGATGCCACTAATATGTAAAGTACCATACTTGGATAAACATAGTATTTCTTCAAATTGAGTCCAAAAAATGAACTCAAATGATTGGTTTTAAAAACAGTGATTAATAAAAAGACAATACATGATATGCAATGTGTGAAATTCTTCCGGCCAATTTTGTGATAAAATTCACAACGGTAATAAAGTGCCCATGTCCCCTTGGTGAGCGAGGGTTACGAAGCATGGAAATAATTCCTATTGGGAAAATGACCAAATGGTAAGAACATGGTCGAAGGGAGTGGGTGGGGCATGATTTTTGAAGAAATAAGTGTAAATCTTGATCTCATCGTAGGGGCAGAAACCTAAAGAAAATAAACATATTACAGAAAATCCTTGAGTTAACGAGATGCCAATCGGAGATGGTAGTAGAAATGTTTCCCATGCTCGCCCGAATGACACTTAATGGACCAAATAGGATTACGGCAGTCCAAACAGATTCAAATGAAACACGAGATTCCGGACAAGTGGAAATATCACCTAGGCTTAGGAGAAACAAGGAAATATGATGGCCATCATCACGAGTTTCTTCGAACGTGACCTCGATACTTTTGTCGGCTAGAATGTCTCCTTGAGGGATCATCTGAATCCAAAGAACCAAACTAGGGAGACTGCATAAGTGTCTAGGGATGAAACCAATTTGTGATTGGTTTCGGATACAACTTCCGAAGCGAGAAGAATTCTCACGATACATTTGTTCCTCTGAGGCCGAAAGGCATAGCGTCACCCAAGCCTTGACTTATCGGGGTTAGGAAAAATCCATGGATCTGACCGGACTGATATCATGTTGATAGTGGCGACATTAGGAGGCGAGAGTGGAAATATTCCCATCATGGACGAGTCCTTAAAAATACATGGCCAATTTTATCATAGAGTACAGTCTTCTTCCCAACATATGGAATGTTTCTAGTTGAAGAATCGAGAGGAAAGCGACGATCGAAAGTCACGATCATCCCTTGATGAGGAAAGCGAGGCTCTGAAAGTTCAGAACCATGCAAACCATCATGGTCCAAGCACGTCCAAGAGGAGGTTGTAATTAAGTTGCTTCCACTTCCACTTCTAGGTTCAATGTTTTTCCCTCCAACGGGATGGAAAAAGCTTTGATATCATGCTAAAGACCTTTGTCATAAAAAGCTCCCAAATTGTATTGTGTGATTTATATTAATTCACAACTCTATGAAAATATTAAATTTATCATCTCTTTCTTGGAGCTACATGGTTTTACTCTTCATCATCCATTCCATCCCTTGTGGAGAAATAAATTTTTTCTTGTCTTAGTTCCTTAATCTCAATTTTTTTGATCGAGTCGAAGTTCATTAAAGATTATTTATGTAAAAAATATGAATTTGAGCCCCTCGATACTGATATGAATATATTGTTTGTTTCTTTTTTCCTCTTAAGAAAAAATAACACATTCGTTCTTTTCTTCTTTGAGAGGTACGTGAGGCAGGTAGGAAGTTCGAGAAAACGAGGATTAGGGGATCCAATAATATTTTAGAGAATCAATTAGAGAGGGATGTTCCAATCGAAGCAAGGTTAATTTTAAAAGGGAATTGGGTTCTTAAAATGTAAGGTATCAAGGCTCAAGAGGATGGGGAAGTGATTAGAGTTCCTCGAAAAAATGGATATTTTAAAGTGAATGCAAAAGTCCAATAGATCCTGCGATATAATGAAATGGTCCAATAATTTTGCGATATGATCTAAACCAATATATTTATTTTCTGAGTAGATAACATTATATTCTTTGGTCCTTAATCAAATCTGTAGAATAATTTTGTAAGGATTAATTCTAGAATAGGGACCACATATTTTGACTACTCCCAATGAGAAATTCAAATCCCCACCCCATGTATGACCTTTCAAAGTCCATTATTGGAATACTTGCAAAATTTGGCCAGTATTCTATTTCTAGTAGAAAAATCCATGTACATTGATAAAAGGAATGCTTTAATATATTATCTTAAAAATAATGGAAATTTTGTATCATTTGATGGAGGCTGAGCTAAGGAAAAGTGGATGGATCTAGATTTCCGAGCTAGAAATAATACCCCTTGACCTTCACGATGCATGCTCAATAAAATAAAGTCCCGGGTAAGGATAATTGATTTAATGGTTTTAATTCATGTTGCTATCACCCACTGGCAATCTTTTGCATAAAAATAATTTGAGGAGAGTGAAGGTACACGAGGGCACTAGATAGCTAGTATTTTGGAATTGTTTGCTATACCCCTATTCATTTTTAAAGATAATTTTTCATTTGCGAGTTTAGTTAGGGAGAAATTCTCTAAGGGCCCAATCAGGTGACTCATGTTCCCCAAATTTAATTTTATTGTGTCGCAAGGTTCTTCGCGATTGAGAGTGAGGGTTTTGTCTGACTAAGAATTTCATAAGGACCCATGGTGAGGAACCAAAAATTATAGGTTTGAGAAACAAGTAATGTATGATTACGTAGTCCTAGAAGAAGGGGGATAAGTAGAGGAGATCTCATATTATGGGAGGCAGATGTGGAGACGGGGGTGGCACGGGGGATAAAATAAAGTGATAGAGGCAATAGGGTTAGTGAAGGTGACGGAGGGGGGGAATAAAGGAGCCCATATTTTGAAGATTCATCGATGAATATTTTAGAGGAGAGGGATGGGAAAACATACAATAAGAAGGATTAGAATAGAATGTAAAATTCAGAAAAATGGGGATACATCGAAGTTAGAACCATATATTTGGAAGGTTGGATCTCCACGAAAGAGCATATTCTTTAATTTGTTCTTCTTGCAAACAGACTACAAGGAGGGGCCGTTGTATCAAGGGAGGACTCCAACTAAGGAAAAATACTTCCCATCCATAGTAGGGAATATGATAGGAGAAGGAGTGAAGGGGCCTTTTTAGTTGACAACATACGGTGGAGTATGTGGAGCATCCTTGCTTATCATTCAGACATTATTTCAATTGGCACAATCTTTCTTTGAGATGAACTTGGGTATGACAATAGGCATTTACAAGCAACCCCTTCAAACTATAGGATGTTGATGCTTGTAAGTTCCAAACTTGATATATATAGAATCATAGATGCCTTTGGAAGTATGAGCCACAAACATCCTTCACATACCCATGTAGCTAGTTTTATGAAAATAGTAATCCTCTTCATTAAAAAAACCAAGAGTATTACCAATTTCTTTAAAGATGTCTGTGACCGGAAGTATGAGAGGATGGGGAACGGTCCCAAATAAAATAAAATTTGTGTCAAATATTGTATCGAAATCGACTATCCATGGTTTCAGGTAAATTTCTTAAGAGCCCCAAAACCATCTACTATCCAAAATATTTTGGTCATTTGTTGCTACCATCGTTAACCACCCCATCCAAACCTTAGCGAAAATTACATTTTGGAGCATATTTGACGAGCGACATAACATTTGTTTGACACATTATTGCAGGGCCTCCATCAACATTCTTTTGCCAAAAAAACAAAAGGGAACTACTTTTTTCTCCATTTTTAGGAACTCGCTTAGCTCAACTTCCTTGCCTTATACAAGGGAGGGTTCATTAACCTTTCATTTAATGCATTTTTTCTTGTATCACATTTGGTTGTTAATAGGTGGGTAGAGAAATGGGGGTCTAGGGTTTTTATTACCTCCCATAAGAATATTTAGGGTTATAAAACCATTGACGAGCGGATTATTTGTGAATGAGTGTGTATGATGAGGGAAGTTAAGATAGCACTAGGGATGGACAAAAATAATGACAAGCAAGGAGAGATGGGTTCCACGAGGTAGGAAATTGTGGCTGAGTATGGAAGCGATTGGATGGATACCCAATCTAGAGAAGCAATATATTTTTTAGGAGGGTCCAAAATAATGGCAGGGGGTGGTGTGGAAAGCGAGGACTATATTATCTACCACTGCCCCCATTCATTCCCTACAAAATTCGACTAATGAATAACATCTAAGGTTTGAGAGAATAAATGTGTGATGGGAACCATACATGAGGTACGAAAGTGATGACCAGTATGAGATCTCTAGATAGAAAATACCCTTGGGGCAATCATTTGTATAATCAACCTCCTCTTCATACATTGAGAAAATGTTTGCCACGGGGAATGGTAATAGGAAGGAGACGTGAGTGAAAGGAGGCGGGTAGTGTTGGGGCCATTTGACCTAGAATTCTGGTTAGGGCATGCTAAAGCCTCAAAATTCAAAATATTAATTAACAAAGTAGAAATCGTAAAGATTCATTTTTTCTCAAAAATATTTGATTCCAATTTTTATTCATATATATATATATATATATATATATATATATATATATATATATATATATATATATATATATATATATGATTGAATAAAATTTGGAATCAATTTATTTTTGAGAAAAAAAAATAGACCTTTTACGTATTTGGTTTTATGTATATGTATGTATATATATGTATACACACACACACACACACACACACACACACACATATATATATATATATATATATGATTTTTTAGTATGTGTGTGTGTGTGTGTGTTTTTATTACATGAAATATTTTACACTAAAAAATATAGTCAATGCTAAAGTAATTGCCATTCAATCGAGAGAATCAACAGATCTGATGCCTATTTACCTTCAATAGGGACTAAGAACACTTTACAGTCTATTTCAAAATATAATTAATCCTTTGAAATAATTTACATAATTCAACATTTAGCCTAGCTAATTTTGTATTTTATTCCCTATAGTTTTCATTGTATTTTAAATATTCAACTTATCTATTTTTGTTATAAGCAAAGGCCACATGGCGGCATGTATCACTACTTTTTGCGATAAATTAGTTTTTGTTTTCTTCTTTCGGGAAGAAAATGGAGAGAATAAGGTTATGTTGACTTTAAAGAATCTAAATAAGGCCTTACTAAAATATCATTACCCCTTTTATAACATGGATACATTTTGGAGGAAGGTGGTAGGGTACTCAATTCCATGATGGATGGCTTCTCTTGTGTACCCGAAGATCAAATAAAAATGATTTAACTTCCAACCTTGGGGAATATTTATGTATTCCATAATGCCCTCCCATTCTCATAAACACATGATCTACTTTTTAGAGAGCTATGGACATAACATTTGATGAATAACTTGACATGTTTGTAGTTATTTATACGGGACATTAGTTTTTACCAAAAGTAGATGAAGAACATGTGAAATATGCAGCTCACCTTTTAAAAATGTAGGAGGTATGTTTTGTGAAGATAAATCTCTGAGATAGAGGTGATCTCTTTATCCCTAGAGTGGGTCAACTTACGAAAAGTATATAACGCCAGTATTCTTAACTAATACTCAAAACGAAGATGAGGAAAGTCAGGATTTCTCTGTAGTGTTATGCTTGAATCCTTTGATGATGGCCTCGATCCACATTTCCCTTATGCTCGCTCTTCGCTACTAGTGGCATACGATTACCCACAAGATATCAAGAGAAAACAACAAACGTAATCCAATACGAAACATGCATTCAGACATCAAATATCTAACAAATCAAGGAACATTAGGCTATTTGTGTAAAATATTAAACAAATATAGAAAAACACTTAGATGTTTTATTAATAAATGAAGAAGGAAACACAATCGTGACCTTGATGTTGGAGGCCTCTCTTTGGTGATAATACGAGTCCTTCAGCAGGCTTCTTCTGGCTTACTCCTTCCTGGATAAGCAAGTGTTATGCATCTGGGGGATATGAGAAAATGAATGATCGAACGGCCCAACGATGACCCGGCCGGTAGTGGAATGAGAGGGATCGATTTATAGGAAGAGGAGAGGGTGTTAGGAGCCCATGGAAATAAGGAGAAGGCCATTTATCAAGGGATAATCCCCCATTGATAAGATCGAAAGCTATAAAATGAGAGAGCTCTACCCTATCTCCTGAGAATAACATCCATGTCATCACCACAGGGAAACTTCTATACGTCGAAGCCCACTCCATTTGAGGAAACACTACCGGAAAGAGTTCGGCACAGTTACCTTAGAAAAAGGGTGCTAACAGCCAAATGCTTCTGACGTCAACTTTGCCATCGGTATGTGAAGACCACTAGAGAAGCACGACGACCCAAAAATTTACGGTTTTGACTAAGTTTCTTGGTGATGTTCACAAAGCTGACTTTCTTTGAGACATTAGAGAGGATGTTTTTATGAGTTTTTCCAAGGTGGATATACGCACGAGTTGTCACACGGAAATTTAGGATCGAGGGGACGCGAAGTGAAGCGAGGGTGAAAAGTCTTGTGTGGTAGATGCCCCCTGAATCATGAAGGTAGAATGGGGGAGTGATGGGGAGAAATTCTTTGCTAGGCAGCGAACCGAAAGATACCGGTGGAAACTGTCTAATGAGCATAATACAATATATGACAGCTCTGATATGAATATGAATAATAAAATATCCCTGAATAGGCATAAAAGAATGCATGAACCCATAGTATGATCGCAACCATCCACGTAAAGTAGATCATGGAAATATCTCCACGACATGGACATAGCCATCCTTATAGATAGGATAATTTGTAAAATAATGAATACTCAATAACTACACGTAGCCTGGATAATGGCAAATGTGATCGGTGCTTCGATATAATCTCAAAACTCATCCAACGTATGAATATAGCCATGTGAATAGATGTCTTGATGTCGAAAATGGTAGAAACCAAGTGATTACCGATCGATTATGGCTTAGTTAACGGAGACACGAGTGAGACCACTAATAATGACCAAGCATTATCAGAGTACAATAACAATATCGTACTGAATAAATGTTGAGTTGAATAATTGTAGAATTATTTGATAGAAGGCCAACGGTGAGCTATGCGTCAAACATGAAGAACTTGCCGACTGGTACATCCTGACTCAGTGCTGAAAAAGTTTCCCAAACATCTTCTGGAAGTAATGAGTTGGTGTGAAGTGATTTCCATCGAAGGAGGGAAATATTTATTCCCACATCATCGACACGAAACAACGGATATCTCGAATGTGGGTGATGTGGGTTTGTGATAGAGAAGGGTAAAATAAGCGAGGATGCTTGGCTTTGACAAAAAATACTTTCCCTTGAACATGGTGTGCAAACTCCGGAGTGTGGCAACATTCGACTCAAATAGGATGGAGGTCATGACGACATAAATGGTGATCAAATGAGAGGAAAATGGATTCAACCCCGAACAAAATGATGAGATGAAGTTTGCCTCAACTTGAGACATGAACTTGAGATGAGTGTCATGTTCAAGAGCGATAAGGCACCCAAAACACATAGGATATTCAGCACCAGATTCCCCATTATTGCTAATGAGTACCTCTTTATTTTTGATAGCCGGTGTAAAGAGGATAACATATGCTGAGCACGTAAGTTCATTCTTCGAATGAATCCATCCTAGTAATTTTAACAAGCCCTAGGAAGGAGGAACTTTGCCTCGTCATGTTGACAATTATTTCATCGTTAACTTTAGTGAGTTCAATGGAAAGAGTAACTCAGTGTCCTAATGTTTAGTGAGTTTGAAAAAGAAATGTAAAATAAAATTCCACCATGTCCCTTTTCGTAAATCGTCTCTCGAATCTGAAAAGGTAGAAAAAAATACTCGAGAGAACCTCTTGACCATGTTCGGTCAAGGTGTTACTGTAAATAGTTAATCTCTTAGCCCAAAAAAAGGGGTAAACATATATTTAGACCACGTCAGTATTTACTTTAACGAGTTCAAAAAAGACAAGAGCACTCGGAAATATTTTTATTTTTTAAGTCGAGAGAAAGAGTTGAAAGATGACTCGAGGGGTTCCTTTTTCGTTTTATTTTCACCCGAGTTCGAAAAGGGATAAAATAAAACTCGTTGCATCGAAGTAATCATTGTCGATATAAGGGATCTGTTGTTGCAAAAAAATGACAAATATCAACGATATCGAGGAAAAATAATAAAATAATGGTCAAAATATCTTTAAAAAATCTATAAATAGACAAAAAATTAATCGTTTTAGCCATTCTATTTGGAGTAAATTGTGAAAGTGCTTTTTACCCCTTTTTCCTTCGAACTTGATTAATTAGTGTGTTGATCAGGACAGATTTTGACAATTTGGAAGCTACGGGTAAGAATTTCAAGTTTTATTTTCTCCTGGTGGCGATGGGTTTGACCTATTGAGACCACCAAGCCTCCTCCCTAGCATAGAGGCGACCACACCACTAACGGCCTTTGATTTTTACGGAGTTATCTTTATTTGCGTGGAAGAATTCAAAACAATAAAATCACCCATTTTAAAATTGTTCATTTCAAAAACTAGTCCAATGAAATCTCTTAAAATCATCATTTGAACATGTTTTGCGAGTGTTTTCGATTGAAGATGGTATTCGAATGGAAAGAGAGGGGCCACGAGGTGGAAAACCACCATGATCTCCAAGACCCCAATTGCATAAATGTAGTAAGGAATTGCACTTGTTCATGGCAAGTTCTTCAGGACTTCTTTAAGAATAATTGAATTTTAACTGAGTATTTAATTCATATGGGACATAGATCACCAGTTTTCATGATTGGGGAGCAAGAACTTGAGTTAGAATTGTGAGACATATACTTCATCCATAGTTTAATGGGGAGGGGGGAGGGAATGTTTCATAAACTTACTAAGTAGTTTTCATGTACCATGATGATGTCTTGGTTTTACATATTACGCATATGTTTATCTAATAGATAACTTGCTAGTGTATATGTTAATACATTCTAATTTACTTGGAAATTTTTTGATACGTAATGTAATCAAAATTCCTTTCCGAATAATCAAACACATAAATACGTAGCAAAATTTGGGGGTTTCTTGCGGAATAATGACCCTTTAATTGTAACACAACGAGTTGCGAGTCTAATTTGACAACCAAATATACGATACGAGATCAATTTCATTCTACAATAACTCGATGACCTCACTATATTCGGCAACATTATTAGTTGTTTGACCCAAAAAATGCCTTGCAAATTGACCAACTCACCATCGAGGCGAGTGCCCATGCTTAAAGAAAAGATAAGTTACATGTGCTATGACAAGCACCATCGGTGAAAGCTGACATAATGGTTCAACGAAATGCGCAAACCATGGCAAAGACACTGATGCAAAAATTTGAGGAAACATGTTTGCAAAGTGAAAAATCACACAAAAAATATAAAACAAGCACACAAATGTACAAAGTACCATACTGAGAATCAAGCATAGTATTTCTTCGGATGGTCCAAAATTGAACTCGGATGATTTATTTTTGTCATGATTAATAGAAACCGACACGATATTTTGTGTAGGAATTACCTTGGACAATTTTGGGATATAATTCACAATAGTGATAAAGTGTACCCATACCCACAAGGCGAGTAAGGATTACGAAGCATGGAAATATTTCCCCATTGGTAAAATGACAAACGGTAAGAACATGGTCGAAGGGAGTGGGTGGGGCATGAAATTTTAGGAAAGAAGTGTAAATCTTGATCCATCGAGAGGCAAAGAAACTACGATTACCACAATTCTTGAAAATACTGAGTTAACGAGAGATGCCCGATCGGAATGGTAGTATAAATGTTTCCCATGTTTCCTTGAGACAACACTTAATGGTGGAATTGGATGCAGAGCGGTCTAGACAATGCAAATGAAACAAGATTCCGGACAAGTGGAAATATCACTAGGCTTGGTAGAAACGAACGATGATGACCATCATCATGAAAGTTTCTTCAGAACTGCAGCCTCACGATACTTTCAGCAGTGGGAATGTCTCCTTCGAAGATCATACGAATCCCAAGGGCCAAACTAGGGAGGCTAGCATACGTTTCCGGGGATGAAACCAAATTTTTCATTGGTTTGAGAAATAACCTCATAATCTAGAAGAATGCTCGGATACTTTTGTTGTGCGGGGGTTAAGAGGCATAAATGTCACTAAAGCCTTGAAGCTGATCGGGACTAGGAAAAATCCATGGATAATGGCTAGATGATATCATGTTGATAGTGGCGACATTAGGAGGCGGGAGTGGAAATATTCCCATCATGGAAGATTCCTTAAAAAGACCCGGCCCAACATTCTCATAGGGGGTAGAGGTATTCCCAACCTATGTAGTGTTTCCAGTTGAAGAATCAGAGGGAAAGGAAAGCGATCTAATTGAAAGTCTAATCATCCCTTGATGAGGAAGCTGGAATAACACGGAGAGAATTTAAAAACCATGCAAACCATCACATGGTTCCAAGCGCTTCCAAGGATGAGGTTTTAAATTTAGGTTGGCATCCACCACTTCAACTTCTAGTTTCACTATTTTTCTTCGATAGGATGGGAAAAGCTTTGAGAATACTAGTACTACGAGAACCTCTATTGTCAAAATCTTTGTCTTTTAGAGTGGTCATCAGAGGAGAGACAGTAGAAAGCTCCAACAAGCGATAAACATGATGCAGGTCAAATCACCTTCATCAATGACAGTACTATGAATGGTTTTCCCCATCACGATGGCTTGAATAAAAAAAGACACCTAAGAGGGGAGACAAGGAAGAAATTTCTTTAGATCGAAAGTAATGAGGTTGGAATCCACCATATCAATCCCTCTAATGTCAGATAATAGTTCCTTCCGTTGTGACACGACTAAAGGACTTCCATGTGGACATTGCCGAATATGCTTGAGATAAATCATCTACAATAATATAGTGTTGAGAAGCTCTCATTTTCGGATTATAAGATGAATTACGAAGAACACCCTTTGGAAGAAGGAGAATCTTTGAATCTCTACTAGGTCTCTCGATACGAGAGGCCGGAACTAGGAGGTATGGAAGAGGATGGGTTATCTGTGGCATCTGTTCCATGGTAACTTTATATTGATTTGGGTAATATTTCGATCATGTGGCCATAAAAATATGTTTTCTTTAAACATAAAAATTTGAAGACTCCGGACGGTGGGGCTGATCTACCATCTACGTCGTTGGAGGAATTGATCTTTAAAAACACACCAGAGTCCCGAAGCGTGCCCTTCGAAGGCAGACAACCCATGCCAAGGACAATCCTTGGTGTAATGGTCATCATCACATATCAAACAAGGATATTTAGGCTTGCGTTTGACAGATCATGGATAATTATTGGAATCACTTTTTAGGGTTATCGGATTTGGAGTTTCCTTTTCCCTTTTCTTTCCTTTTGAGGATTTATATGCTTCAATAGATTGGAAAAAATTTACCATAGAGGTTTTACGGAAGTTTTCATTATTTGAAGGATTGGAGGGGTGCGGTGGTAGCAATGGACTTAGACTTCGAGGAAACTGAGTGCACTACTATCGGGGTGGGCCACGGCCCAATAATGCCATCAATTAGAGACGTGGTAGGAGATGGAGATGCGGATCGGTTAAAGGTCACGGTGCAACGGGTAGAAGTTCGCCATAGTCTCGGATTGGGAATAAACTAAATATAGATATTGAGCTCGGGCGATGACTTCCTCTTACGTGTCAAAAAACCACCCATATTACCTCTGCTACAATTTTTTGGAAAAAAAAATTGTGAACCATTTCGTCAAAAAATGATCAAGGATCTCGAATTTGATAAGGCAACGTTTGTGCCTCCATTCGTGAATATGATCTGAAATATAAGTAAGCATTCTTATTTGCAAAGATGTCAAAATATGGGTGTCGATCTCATAGAACGGGAAGCTGGAAGTGAGCGAGGGGAAGGCCATGGCTAAGGCATTTATGAAATCATGGTGGGGACCATGAGGAAGTTCATCACTACTGCCATTTATGGAATTGAAATTAGATGGAAAGACGCAAATGAATTGAATCGTCGACCCAAGAGTTAGAAGAGCACCATAAATGGTACCTCTATGACATGACACAGGGTTTCCCCAGATTTTCCTTCAGCTGCAGGAAGATCTCCTAGAATTTTGTTTGGAACTAGTGGCTAATGAAACATGTGTTGGATGGGTTCATTGTAATCTTAGACATCAAACGATTCTAATGTGGCCAAAATGGCAAGGGAGGATGATGAGAAGAAACGATCTTTTTGAAATTTACCCATGCGAGGTTCCAACTTGGTTAGTATATATTCAAATGGGGTGAATTTTGACCTTCAATCACGTCTTGCCCCATTGTTCTGTAGGGCCTCATTACATTGTTGTTGAATGGGACCCATTGCGGCTATTAATAAGGCCCCTATTGGGTTTGAAATTGTGGTCCTTCTTTGGCCTTATGGTCTGACATGAGGTCTTTGTTGAACATGAGGTCGGTTGGGTTTGCTAGTACTAAGGGATACGGTGATATTGAGTACCGGGTTGAGGCCCGAAATTTGCAAGTTTTGGGTACTTGTGCTCCCCTAAGGGATTTCTTGGTATTGGACACCGGGATTATTGGGGTGAGCACCGAGGTTATTAAAAAGGAATTATTATACCAGTTTGGGCTTGAGGACCAAACATAGGGTTTGTCACAACAGTATTCGCTTGATGTTGGGGCTGTTGATCATACTTCTATGAGACGTTTGGAAGAGGAACATATTGATATTTCATATTTGGTCGTTCAACATATTGATAGGATATGTTGGGTTGATGAACATATGGATATTGTATGTTTAGTTGTTGGATATCGGGTTGTCAAACCTAAGAATCTTTTGGCTTGATAAGTTTGTTGATAAACAAATTGAGCTGAAGTAGGTTACCTTGATAGGCAGTTCTTCTGATGGTATTTGTCGACTATGAAAAGAAAAAGTTCCACCTGCTAGCGTTCAGGTTGTCCGCCCTCGAAGGCTTGGTGAGAGTTTAGATGCCTCACCTTTGAGAAGCGAAGGTACGTAAAGAGGATTGGCACCGCCCCACGGGCACAAATGAAACCATAGATTGTCACTCAATGAGTGAGCTAGCGATGTCCGAAGATATCGACAAGGGGTAGAGGATCCTATTGAAACGGTCATTTGACCTGTAATCACCATAGGTCGGACAATAGGTTGAGACATGAAAACCACATTTGAAACAAATGGGCTGGAAGATGGGAGGACTCTTGTTGACCAAACGGGATACGAAAATAAATATTTGGTTCCAGAAGCTCCTGAAACAAGGGGCTCCAAGTGAGGTATACCCATGCGATAGTGAATACGGACTTGACTAGAGGGTGTTCCCATCCCACTTCTTGTATCTTGAGGAGTGGTTAAGTAAGGGTAGCATTCAGGAGGAAACATGGATGATATCATCTTCACAGATGTGAGTTGCGATGTTTTCCTATGAAGTTCTCTCGGGAGCACCCACGAATGGGATATCATCGGCGTTAGATGTCATTTCGAAATAGCGTGTACAGTAGTGTGAGATGCTATTAGAGAAGAAGCAAGGGGAACATTGGGTTCATCAAAGGGACTATAAGCCCATTGAGGCGAGACCACTAATGTATCAAAGACCGAATTTGGGGGAAATACTATAAATAAAATCGTCAGTCGGTGGTCGCAATGAAATTGGTTGTACACTTATAAAAATTCCAAGTTCAACACCTTGAGCTTCAATGGGTACAGCGGGGGGTGGGGGACCTCGGGGAGGAGGGTCTTGAGATCCTTGAGAAGAGAAAGGAGGTGAATGCGATGATTCATCCATGATGAAATTTAAGGCGAGATCAAATAAAAAAGAGGTGAATCAATTAATTGAGAAATTTAAAATTTACAATTAACGGGGAAAAGATGATGCGAAATGCACAAGTAGGATGTTATCTTGGGCAGTTTATTTTAAGTTAAACAAAAAATAAGTAAAAAAGGGTGAACTAGGCATAAGGATTACCATGCATTCGTGAATTGAAATATACATATTTGCTTGATAAATGATATAATAAATTACGAGGACTTAACTTATCTTAAACGATCTCCTCGAATGATGTGTTCGGTGTATCACGTCTATAAAGCGATCGACTCGGTTGCACATGGCGGGCTTTTTCCAACCTAGTGGTGTCTCCCCATATATACTTGATGGTACATGGGAGTCTAGTCTGTAGTAGTGTTGTCTAATGTGTAACCATATGATGAGAGCGTCCCCTTATACTTTTTATACGTGGAGCATAGTCTTGTATACTTCCATACATGGGGCAAAGTTTCACCTTCAGAATGTAACACAAACTGTTAGCGACAACTACTACGCTTAACGATGCTGAAACACATCTCTAGCCTAGACCTCTAGATGTTTTATTCAATTTCAAATGCTCCTTAAGGTTAATTGGATAAATTTTAAATTTGATATTCGGTTATGTGTCTAGGTTTAGAGCTCAATATTGATGTCACCTAAAACCTAAAATGCAACCTAAATGATAAAAGAGATTCTTTCCATTTCGATGAATTCCTAAGCTAATGAGGAAGAAGTGCGAACAAGAGTACAAGGAATGCAACAAACGATGATGTCCCCCAACTAGTATAAAATTATTGAAATGCAACCTTTAAAATCATTCACTTTTTTCTATCCCCAGAGATACGGAAACTTACTTGAAAAAATAAAATTGCTTCCCTTTTCACTAAGATGCACTAATTTTTGTTTGTTTTTATTTTAGCGGCTAAAAATGCAAATGAAATTAGTGAACTAAAAGTAAAATCAATAATGAATGAAGAAATGCAAATATCCTTTTCACTTTCCTTTCTCTAGAATGGAAAACAGAATCCTTCAAAAATGCACGAATGAAAATCACTTTCACTTTCTTTTCAAAACGATGAAAAATAAACCAAATCAAAATTTCGAAATGAAAATCACTTTCAATTTAATATTTTGAATTCAAAAGAAAACTGGAGAAGGCACACTCTTGAAGAACTTGAAAAACAAACAATAGTATCTTATATTTGTCTTGAATTGAAGGTGATCTCTACGTGCAGTGATGACCAATCCAAATGAAAAAAATCTTCAAAACAAGGAAGAAGAAATGTGCGACGACGTTCGAAATAACTGGAATAGAACTCTAAAACAGATCCTATTAACTCTTTGACAGTAAACATAGGTGACAAGTAAAGGATAATTGACCTAGAAGACCTAGAAAACGTTTTAACTTCACTGCAACCACGAAAGCGAAGTTAAGGTACAAACCCAACCATTCGAGAAACACAAACAAACCAGCAAAATGGAAAGAGCACATTTAGACTTGACAGGCTTACTCGGGAGTTCAAGCTGCTTGGAAAGATAAGAGGAAACCCTAACTTTTTTCCTAGCTCTGAATCAATACGTACGAGATAATCAAAACTATGTTGAAAGGTGGATTAACATGGGCATTTTTTTCTATAAAAAAGGAAACCTTATCGGCTACATGTTGTGAAATTTGGAAAAACATCTTTTAAGCGTAAAAAGAAAGGAGAAAATTAAAAATAATTTCACACTAAAACCATGCACGACACCCGAAATAACTATCAAATTATATGTGGGCCACAAATTTCTGGACTCGGATCTTAGTCATTCCAGCCCAGTCGAGGAAATCGCACTGAAGGGAAGGAAAAGAGGCTAAAGTTCCCTAGTATGGTCTCCAGTGCATTTGTGAAGATAAATCCCCTCTTGTGGGCAGAGCGATCTCTCTATCCCTAGAGTGGGTCTAAAAACTTACGAGACTATCTAATGCAATCTTTCATAGCTAATACTCAAAACAAGATGAGAAAGGGAATAGCGCTACACCTCACTGCAGTCACTGCCTTAGATAATCCTTTGAAGATGGCCTCAATCCACGATCCCTCGGGTTCATTCTTCGCTACTAGTGGTGTAAGATTACTGTAGGAGATCAAGAGACAACAACAAACTTAATCCAATACAAAAAATTCATTGAGCAATAGATATCTAAGGATCGAGAACATTAGACTATTTGTGTAAAAGATTAGACAAATATAGAAAAGCAAGTACAGATGTATTATTAATAAATATTAAAGAGAGGGCTTGCTTGAAGTGGCCTTGATTTTGGAGGCATCCCTTTGGTGATGTCCAAGTCCCACCAAAAAGCTCTTAAAGCACTCCTTCTCATGGATAGCTTAGGCGTTATCACAAATACAGGGGATGCACAAGAAAATATGAACCAATCCCGAGCCAACCAAACAATGAGAAACCGGTAGTGGAAAGGTAGAGTTAATTTATTGGAAGGGAGAGGAGTTAGGATCCCATGAAAATAAGGAGGAAGGCCAAATTTTGAAGGCATAATCCCTATTGATAAGAGAGAGCTCGACCCTGCTCTCTCGAACAAAATCAGGCTACGTTTGTCTTGGAAAATTCTATAGGTCAAAGGTTCTCCTCCATTTTAGGAAACATAGCTAGAAATATTTCAACGTAGTTTCCTTAGAAAAAAGAAGAACACTAAACGCTAGGCCGAGCTTGTCAACCTTCCATCGGCCACAAGCGGGCCACTAGAGAAGCGCGGCGGCCCGGAAATTTAGGGTTTGACTAAGTTTCATTTGTGATCTTCCAAAGCAACTTTCTTTGAGTCTTTAGAGAAGGTCTTTATGAATTTTCCAAGGAGGATATCTTGAAACCAAAGATATGTCACATGGCGATTCGGGATTAGGGATGAGGTAGTCGAGGTGAAAATTTTATTGGTAACAACGTACGTCTTTAAACCTGAAAAACTTGAGTTTTCCACGAGTATAGGAAAAATATTGGGTCACATTATGAATGGGGAGTAAAGATTGATCCCGGAGAAGGGTGGAAGCCATCGATAATTCCATTACCGAAGAAATAAGAAATAAATCTAGGTTTTTCTTATACGGAACCAACTTTTAAGGAGGTTTTATATCCAATTATGTTGAGATAATCAAAGAAATTACAAAGATGTTGAAGAATGACAAGGAAGTGAAGTGGCTTGTAGAAACTCGAGAATCATACTCGAAAATAAAAAAAGGATTCCACATTGAAAACAATTGTATTAGTTAGCCCAAATTATTTAAAATCATTTTCCATTTTTGTTGGTTCCCCTCACACGGTAGTGATGTCTTATTACGAGAAAAATGATGAAGGAAACAAGAAACCAATTGCATTTTTTAGTGAGGTGCTACGAGATATTGAGCACAAGATATATAATATTATGTATAAATAGGCCTAAGCCTTGGTGAGGAAACCCTGGAAGCTTTTAGGATGCATATCTTGGAATCAAACATAATTGCTTATGTTCATATAGATGTTGTGAAAGACATATTGGTGTAGGAGTGATAGTGAGGGGAAAAGATGCAATTTGATTGCTAAAATACATGAATATGATATGGATATCAAACCTATCAAGTTTATCGAGGAGACAAGGGCTAGCCAAAATTTTATCAGAAGCAAATTTCCAAGTATTGGGCATAAAATTATTGAGTAGGAAAGGATGGATAAAGTAGAAAATTGGAGAACATCAAGGGATTTTGAAATCTCAACTTAGAAAATCTAGATGAAATACATTGTGTACCATTGGCACAAACACATTTTTTCCATTAATTACTTTTCTAAGGTGCCCAATAAATTTTGACAAATTTAAGTATAGGGCTGCGAAGTTGCGAAGCCACGAAATTTGTTATCTCGAATGTCCAACTATATTGGAAGGACCCTGTGTGGATTTTGGTTTTATGTTTTGGTTGAAGAAAGTATAAGGTGATTGATGAATTCCATAATTGTCTCCATGGAGGACATTATAGTTGGAGAGCTACAAACAGAAAATTCTTAAGGTAGGTTTTTATTGGCCTAAGTTATTTGGTGAGGTGCATACTTATGTTAGAGACTGTGAGACGTGTCAAATATTTGCGAGGAAAAAATAGGTTAGCACACCTCCCTTTAGTTATTTTCGTTGAAAAGTGCTAAGTGTAATGGCGGTCAGGACATCATTAGAGATATAAACTCTCCTTCCGGTGGTCACCACAAATTGATACTCACAACCATGATTACTTCACTAAGTGGGTAGAAGCAACCTCATCCGGAAATGGGCGATGTTGTAGTCATTAATTTTATGGAGGAAAACATTCTTTCAGTTAGATTGTCTAAGAGAATTGTCACTAACAATGCTTAGGTGTTCAATTCAGTAAGTTTATTTTATTTTTTCCAAATATACAACATTATAGTAGGTTATTCTACCTGTACACAGTGAAATGGACTAGCTGATCCTCAAACAAACCTTGGTAGGATTCTAAATAGTTGATAATATCATAAAATCGAAGAACTCGGATTCACAACTAGAATTTTTTCCTATAAGTTGACAAGGTTTCCACCAGGAGAGTGATTGATCCCCTTTTGAGTTAGTTTATGGGAAAGGTGCAACTACAATGTACAATTAGCTATGCTAGTAGGCAATATCCTCTGAAAGTTGAAAGGCAAATTCTGCAATAAAGAGAAGGATAAATTAGTTAGTGAGGAGAGCACTGAAGAAGTAGAGGGCATATGAATCGAGAATTTAATTAGTTATCAAGAAAGGATGAAGTCTCCATTTGATAGAAAAGTGAAATACAAGTCTCTATAACTAGGAGATTTAATACTAAAATGGGATGTAAGAGAGATAAATGAAAACAAGGAATTTTTATGATCTCTACATGGTTTTTATACCTTTCAAGGATTCTTTGAAGAAATAGGGAACAATACCTTCTTGCTGAAGCACTGATGGTGAGGTTCTTGGACTTCCTATTAATGACAAGTTTCTCAGCTTTATTTCCAACATCTAAGAAGTACGCTCTCATCCACTATAAATATTGGTGAGCCATTGTAAATACCAACACTATTTTATGTCTGTTTATTATTGTTTTTTGTTTTATGAAGGTTTGAATAAAATAACTACCATGCCCAGAGGTAAGACAACGTGCGCTGGGTTTGCGGTGGATTGTATACCATACTTTGTCCCTAGTTGGAGCTAATGTTTTTCCTTTCATCGCTTTAATAAGAAGGGTAAGAGGTTAAGTCGAAGACTCTTAGCTGAAATTAATTAAAGCAACGATGGGAGAAACTATAAAACTTTGGTTCCATGGAAGAAGCATCTAATGTCAAATACCTCACCCATGGAACTCTCCACCAAGAGAAAGGCATGCTTGATCCAAAGGAGGAAATTCGAATAGGCATTCCCTTTGGTTATAGCTCAAGAATTTTGGGGAAAATTTTCATTCATCTCCTCTCGAAAAACCCCGGGGAAAGAATTTCGGGGGGGGGGGGTGGTGGGGGGTAACTGCACGGGTGATAGATCGACACTACCCCTGGATTTGACAAGTCAAATGGGTGAGTCCATAATCCAAACAGAGTCAGATTGATTTGGAGGAGTAGCAGATTTAGTTGGCCTCCATACCCACTTCCCAGAAGATGGTGGGGACCACCTACCACGTCACAAGTCCACTAGTGCCAAATTTAAGTGAGTGATTAGTTTAAGTAGATAAATGATGAATTATTTTCCCCACTCCCATCCACCTATCATATTTCAATTCCCAATACCCTTCCAGAACTCCCACCCCCCGTGATGTCATCCCACGTCGACCGGCCCTTGCTCTCTCACTATAAAAACTATTCACGCTAAAAAAAATTAAAGTTATATTGTTTTCTCGATTTTAAACACACTCTACATAATTACATGCTATGTAACATCATCTCATTACCTCAACTTCCCAGGTTTGAAATCTCCATCCAATTTATTTCAGCTAATATCAGGCCCAGACAACGGAAGGTCGGTCCTACTACTATAAATTTTTGAATACTCATTAAAAACATGAATAAAGCGACCTCGAATACCCCTAAATCATGGGAATCCAAACCCTCATCTAATATCGAACATATCATCGATGACGAGGCTCAAATCTCATACCCCTTTGTTATTTACACTGTCATACCTTCGGTTCAACTCATATGTCTGCAATCCAGGAGAAGGCTGACTTGTGTAGTTGGATACGGTATGTATTATTAGGATTTCCCCTTGTATACATCACTTCCCCAGATTCTCTGTCTTGGTTATCTTCCTCTTATATAGAGAGGATAAGAACTTCTTTGTTTTACCTTTGGAGAAAAAATCACTAGGTGACAAGATTAATCAAAAACCTCTAGTTTTACTTAAGCTCCCCCAAGAACATAATTTCATGGCTCTGCAGTTTCTGACTATACTACTCTCCTAGGTTGTTGAACATCAATCCTTCCTGCCAAATGGTTTTACTCCACAGCTTACAGTCCTTGCCCATTTACGATAGCTTCTGACCTTCACCTTTTTCATGTTTTGTACACTATCTTGTTTTTGATTTCTAACTTGTTTGGAGATGACAATGCCCACGATATGGCGAACAACATACCTATGGTTTCTTAGATGATGCGGTGAGGTCATCTATACGGCATACTTTCTTACTTGAGTGTGTCCATAAAATTCCCGATTCTGCCATTTTTCACTACTTCATACTTCAAGTATGTTCTTTGTTGTTCTGTTTTGTTTTTGTATACCCATGTCAAGGAGTTTTAATTCCTAGGTCTCGGCCTTTGGTGGCCCACACAAACGGAGAAGTATGTTTTAACAGGACTTGTTTTTAGGGGGAAACTAGAAAGCGATGGTTATTCATAGTAAATTTCCTCCTATATGGCCATTGCCTATAAAATTATTGTAAATATGTCCGTGTCCCTCAATAATTCTCCCTAGCGAGAAAGTAATCCTTGATTGAAGACGAGGACACCAAGGTGGGAGAATGGTACCTATTTGAGGATTACGAGAGATACGGGTCTATGGGTACGAGCTTCCCCATATCACTTGATTGTATTCATACTTATAAGGATATTCACGCTCGAGTTCATTAGACGAAGTATTAAAATAGGTCCACTTTGTCACAGAGAAGGGATATATGTTTCAAATCCAGAACCAATAGGGCATTTTATTGTTAACTCCAGAGACGAAGATTTCTTATGACTGAGGAATTATTGAAGCAAATGAATTTTGACTTGGGAGATGTTGCCATGTGATCCTCATGGGAATATCTTCAAAGAAAAGAGAAAGTATAAAAGCCTCAACTTATGAGCATGAATATAGGCCTAAGTTTGAATGAAGAAGTTATCCTCGATTCATGGCCTATTAAAAAAGAGAGGGAGGTAGAGACTCCGGCAACAAAGAATAGAGTATGAGAAAAAGGATTGTTGATGAGACAAGAGATTTGAAAATGGAAGATGTAAAAACCAAAAAAAAACACAAGACTCGAAATAGAAGAGGAAGAAATAAAGGCTAGGTTGGTAGAGACAAAACCAAACCAACCAAGCTTTCGAGGTGACTTTGGAGGACCCATTACAAGCTACTTCCTCCTTGACCTCATAGGTAGCCATTATGAGTTCAATAGGACCTACAAACATGAATAAACCTAGCTAGCACAACAGAAAGGCCATTGAAGAAAGGAACAAGAAGGTAAGAGGATATGCAAGAAGTAAATGGCTTACCATTCGGTGCCATGATAGACCATACTTACGAATGTTATGGATTTGGAGACAAATCGAGCGAAGTCTCATTGCATCACCCACTAACACATTCACTACAACGAACTCCGAGTTCAAGGTCCCAGATGTCTCCTTAGACTTGGAAAGTATCCTAAACATCATAAGATCAACTTCCATAGGAAAGTTGGAGAGATTCTTTACAATGAGCTTAACAAAATGCAATGGCTATAAGTAAAGTAGATAAGCTATGAGAAGGCCACAGCTTGATTGAAATAAAGAAAGAGCTAATTCCATGTCTCTTCACATGCCTGTAAAAAATTCAAGGAGTTTATTTTTTAAAAATAGGGGTGAATACACAAAATAAGGCTGCATTTTAGGCCCTTATTCAAATCTCACAAGCATAGGTTCAAGAGTTGATACAAAAGTGAAGATGCCGGCCCGGCGAGCATGTGTAGTTGTGGTACACGAGCGAGAGGAAGAGAAATTGATCTCGGTAAAGGAGATGATACACATAAACAACAAGGTGGTGGCGCCTGTTTAAAAAATAGGTGGTTGAACTCCATATGAGAGTAAACTCTCACATATGTATTATCTTGGTTCACGAGAATCCTCAAAATCCCATAAAACAACTAGCAAGCCCTCACCAAGCTCGGCCTCTTGGAGGGAGAGCTCGAAGGTGCAAAAGGAATTTCGTTATCCCGATCCTGTCCACCAAAAATAAAAAGCTGACTTGGGAAAACGAGGACTAATGCATATCTCATGACAGAACTTTTAGGGAGATAACCGAGAGAATGTTGAGCTCAAAAGCCTTAGAAAGTGATATTTCTCTTGTAGCTAGCTGACTAGTCTTGGATGAAATTATAGAAGAGACGAAAAACAACTAGGAGTACATAACTCTTATGGATGAGCAAAAAATTGTGATCAAATAATATGAGTTATTCATCCTATATGCCAAGGAAGATGGTGAAAAGAACTCTCGGATTTCCAAGAAGTTCATTCAGTTTTTAAATGAAAGGCCACTCAATGAGTTGAGTCTCATAGATGTGGTGGATTGAGTATACGATATCATGGATATTTATACATTATTCCGAGAAGGAAAGTAGAGTAAGAATTTGAATAATTCCTAGACATAGTACTAAAGGATGCATCTTCCTTCAACTCTTAGTTTGATAAGATAGTCATAGCGAGGGGGTTGCCTAGCTATGTTTGTGATCTTGTGTTAATGTTGGTCCCATGGGAATAACTCTGATCATATGTTAGTGGATGCCGAAAGTGGATTCCTACCATGAGAATACTACCACCCTTAAAAGGTAAAACAATGGTTAATTATCCCGAGGGAAAGAATTTCGAGTTTATTAGGATCGGTGAAGACCTTGTTCCACCCTAGGTTGAATTATATGGGGATCGAACTCTCAAGATCACATATCAATGATTCTTTCACACTCCTTTGACTCCAACAACATGGAAAAGGTGTAACGAACATTTTTGTAAATCCTCTTTTGCCCCGGATCATCGATCCAATTACACTTCCTTGAGAACACATTTATGTGACTAAGGATACCTTCGATTGTGTCGATCATGACAATACAGTTTCGGTTTTATGTAAATACTTTATTTTAGAAAACAATATCAGTTAGTTAGGATTTGGCTAGTACAATTAGCCAAACCCTAGGAGCACTGCTTGATATTTTGTTATGATGATTCAACGCAAAATAAGAAAGAATATTTTGTAATGGGTTCTCTATATGAGGCCTAAAAATAGTTTCTTAATCACAACAGGTTCAATTTTTTCTTCCAAGTGAGAAGCTGTAATTTGCTAATGAAATGTATGTTTTGTGGAATATTAATGAAAGTTTTTGGTGATTTTGGCTCATATCAATGTGTAGTATGTATTATTTTTTGTATTTTGTTTCCCATATGTTCTCACTCTCCTTCTCATATTACATGTATAAAAACTATTGGATATGTTTTCATGGATTTATGGATTCATCTATGTATAATGTTGATTAAAAGTGCTTATAACCACGATATGAATTACTATCTTTACAAATGCGCTCCATGTATCTTGGCACTTCATTTAAATGACTTTCTCTTGCTCCAACTTTTGTGTAATTTTGGTGTACTCGATTCTTGTTTAAGCCAGTGCATTAGTTTTTCTCTCCTTCTCGATTATTCTATCCCATATACTACAAGTTACTAATAAAATTGCATGTTCATGTGATTTTGGCCGCTAGAGTCATATATTGATGCTTCTAGAATTAATAATTATTGAAGCTTTCATTTCTCCTCTTAAGGAAGCTTTTGAATCAATTTTATCACAAATATGTTTAAAAGCGAGTCTAATAGAAAATCTCCAACAAATCCTTAAAGCACTCATCGAGATCTCCTAAGCAGTCCTGCTTCAGCACTGCAGGGTTGTCTCTAGGAGCTAAAACAAACATCTTAAAAACAAACACATAAATTTGTAATAAATTACTCTATTATAAGGTTTCCAAGTTTTTATCTGCATTTATTTGTTTATAGCACAATGGTTTTATTGTAATTTTCTCTTACTCTAATTTACAAATAGATAAAAGGTTAAATGAAGTGCAAAAGCTGATGTAGTTAATTAAGATAAGATAGGAACCATAGATGGAAGGTACATGTTATGAAATATTTGTATTTTAAAAAATGTTTGTAAACATAATTGGACACAAATATTGTAAAAGACATGTAACCCTCACATTAAAACCTTTGTATTATGCTTTTACAACATATCTACCTTGTATTTACTTTGAGGTTTCATTCCTCATAGATGTTGGTTTCTTACGGAAACTATTGACGATGATGATGATGATGGTTAACGTCCTTTGAGACCAAGTTTGGTCTGTCGGACCTATAATTTACTTAGTTCTTAATTGTACGCTTCTCGTCTTTCTTTGGCGAGATTGGTGTTGTAGCTTTCTTTTTCTTCTCTACGGTCTTCCAACTTCCTTTATCTTGCACCTCCTTCATCCTCTTAGGATTCTTGGGCCTTTGATATCTTATCTTCGGGATCTAGGAGATGCGCACAAGCGCTAAATGGAGATTTCTTTTGCACGGTATTATGAAGGCATCGTAGTTCCTATTCCTATTGATTAATTTGAATTTCAAATAGAAAGAGATTGTAGTAACTAGAATGATAACATTTGAAATTGATGAACTACAATGAGTTAAACAGGTGTAATGTCTGACATATTTACTTTCTTATCTTAATACCAAAAAAGTAATAAGTTATAATAATTAAGATAAAATACTACGATATTTAAAAAACAAATAGGCTATAAACTATTAAAAAATAATATTATTATTTTAAACTTATTTATCTCATAAAGATATTAGATGCTTAAGAAACATTATATTTCTTTGTATTTTGTTGATTACTTTTAATTTAAAGGTTGTTCTAGTTGCCACATAAAATAATGTTTAATAAGATTAAATTTGGTTGATGAAATTTTTAAAAAGGTAAAAGAATTGTTTGATTTGCTTTAAAAATTTATTTATACATTTGATTTATTTTTAATAAATCCAATCATAAATCATTCCAATTTTTTGAGCTTAAAGGTTTAGAAGTTGGTATTACAAATATTTTTTAATGATGATTTAATATGGGTGTATATGAGATATCTATAATAATAAATAAATAGAAAAGGTTTAGTTAAATTATTGGATGTTGTACTTGCAAAGTACATTTTCTCAGTAATTTTGTATTATATATGAGAGAGTTGTAATCAAAATACCATAAAAGATATTTTTTTTTATTTCCAATGGAAATATCAACAAGTGAATTTGATCAACCAACCTAATATGTGATTAATTACTTAATAATACTGATTAATTACATATTATTAAAAATTACCTTTTGAAAAATATAGTAAAAGAGATTTCACAGCTTTCTATATGATTACTAATTATATAACTCCATTTATTTTGATGATAAAATGTTTTAGAAATGTATTTTTTTAAATTAGATTTTTATATATAGTCATAATTAATTATAAAAAAATTAACTTTTAATATTATTTTAAATAATTAATTTTTATGAAACTATTTTTTCATATTCATATAAAAATTAATTCATTATAAAATAAATCATAATTAACGTATAAAATTTAAAATGAAAACTATTAATGTTCAATTATTTAATTAATTAGAAAAAGGAGAAAAAGCATTTACATACTTATATCTTTTTAAGAATAAATACATATAAGTTTAACCAAATGCATAAGTTTAAGGAAAAAAGTAAAATGAAAAAGTTAATTTTTAAGATCACTTTTACAATTCAAATATAATAAATATTGAAATGGTAACTTTTATATATGCTCAACTGCCTTGCCCAAATTAAAATCCTATGAGAACCATATAAAGATATTTAGCTTCAAAGTGTTTGTTGGTGTTTTATACAAATAAAATAAAATAAATTACACCACCATGCATAATATTAATAAACTTAGCATACCCCTAAAGCGAGGAAAGGGCGCAGGAAAAATTAGGATAGTTTATATTGTTTGAAAATGTGAGATTTTTTTTTAATGTTCCATAAACACATAGAGGATCCATTAAACTTGGCTTATGAATAACTTGTTAAAAGGATTATTTATAAGGTTAAGTGACAAATGAGTGTATGGTTGGAAAATGTGATGGAGATGCGTGATATATGTGATGTTGGTGTATCACTATATAAGTTTTCATCCATATCAATATTTTTTAGAGTGCAAAAATTGGTGAAATCGTCTTATAGGGGCAATTTTATCGGCGAGCCATGATTTTGAGAATTAAGGTCTAAAACATTCTGGAGCCATTTTGATGCCTTAAATGACATTTTTTGAATTCATTTTCACCTCCCGTAAAAATACTTTGCCTCATGATTCTGTTCTACGCTTGAAGACAGCTCATGCATCACGAAAGACATCAATTGGAGTTTTTATATAAATGTTATGCCTTTTAGAATTTGATTTATCATAATTGACCACCATCATTAGAGGATGCCACGTCGACTTCCATTACTAATTAAAAATGGGATATCCACATGAACAACATGGAAAATGCTCTCACAGAAGGGTCAAAGTTGTAACTCTAGTTGATAGTTGAAGGTGTTAAGCTTGACCCCTTGTTGGTTATGAGTCTGATTTCCTGGCTTCTGAGCCCTTTAGGTGTAAAAGGGGTTCCATTCATTTTTTGATTGTATCTATTCAATAATATAGTAGAAAAACTTGGGAGTGGTGAGAGAGCATAACGGAGGGTTAAATATACCACAACAATATATCGAACACAAATGTCATGTAATTCCATAGAGAATACCTTCTGCTTTCGATTTTCATTATTACTATTTAAAAAAAAAATAGAGTAGAAGAGAAACCTCAATTTTCGAAACTAGGTTTTCTCCCATAATAATTTCCCATAGCATATATTGTATTTGTTGGAATCACGATTGTCGTTGAATAAACCATAGACATTGGTCTCAGCTACGATCGCGAGAGTTAGGATCCACGAGGTGGTTAATCCATGTCGTAAAACACACGGGGAACGTTGAACCCAATTTCCAACGAAGCCTCCCCCCAACACGATCGGGTGAGTTTTAGACTCGGAAGACATGTCGCTCGATACCACTTGTTGGAATCACGATTGTCGTTAGACCAAAACCCGCGAGGCATTAGTCTCCACTACAATCTCGAGTTGGGATCCACTAGAAGTAGGTTAGTCCATGTCGTGAAACACAGGAGCGTTGAACCCAAATTTCCAAAAGTATTCGGTATGGTTGATTTGTAAAATTTTTTAATTATATTTAATTTTTCTCTATTCTTTTTATTTTATCTCTAATATGCATAAGAAAAAAATAATTAATCAATCTAGAATTGAAGAAAAGTAATCCTCATATTATGTGGTTTCAATCTATTTTTATCATATTTTTTATTAATGAACTATTGATGAATAACATGGTGATTTAAAAATCACTAAATGTCACTAATTGTAGGTCATGTACATCCATCCCTACACATTACAATTCTTAGATTTGTACAAAAAAAATTGTATAATTAAGAGTAGCATGTTTCCAAATGTGTATATGGATGTAAATGTCAAAACTTAACATATCTTCAACTATGAACACCTCAATTTCATTGTCTTCTTTCCTCCTTAAAATGTAAAAGTAGATTTGGTGTTGTGAATTGGCATATTTAATTTTGTATGCATGAGCTACGGTTGGTAGAAGACAAAGATGAAAAACCAAAGGGTAAAGAATTTGTTTCCAAACATATTTTGGGTGGGGAAAATCAAGTTTGTAATTTAAAGACCTCTTTCATTCAAATGTAAATCTTATTATGGCAATATTTGCTTGATTTTGATAGACATTTGAAGCATGCCCATCTCCCACTTGAAGTATTAATCTCTTGTAATCAATTTGAGAGGTTAGTTGGTAACTTGAATGCCAATTTTTCTTGGATTTGCAATTAAAATAATATAATAATTGTTACTAAGACAAAATTATAGTTAGCCAACCATCTCAAAATTAATATTGCTCATTTTTATAGTAGAGGAAATATTTTTTTGTAAATTAATATGGTTGAAGAAAATATATTTATGTAGACATTGAAAGCCATGGACATGCTCTAAATTATTCATTAATTGATCCTAAAATTAGGAAAAATAAAGGCAATTAACATAACGATATTGGACCAAAAAAAGATAAGGGGGTGGGTACTTCTAGTTTTGACATTGCTCATAGTGTTAATACACTACTTTTCTAGTGTCATTCTGAGGGCACCCTTTGGAGTGTTCAGGAGTGGGTTGAATTGGAAACAAAAATCATCATAAGGATCTCCCTCCATATCCTACATAATGGATGATCTTAATAGTGTAATGAGTACCAAATTGTCCATGTCCATGTACTGCATGTGTGTTGGATTTTAAATTTCATATATAGGCTAACATGTATAAGGGATATACTTTATACCTATTAATTTATTCTTTTGATCAACACATAAGTGATATCCTTCGATATGGGATATTACAAAGAATTTAATATATTTCACCTTTAAAAAAGTTCTTCTTTAATTGAGTTATACATGACTTGGGGATTTAAATTACACTAACAAACTTATTATTGCCTAAAAACAAGAAAACGCATTGCATATATAAATTTCAACTCTAATGATAGAGATAATAATTCATCACTTTATTAGTTAAACAAACTCATTAAAAATAATGGACTCGATAATAAATCTTTATTTGACCATCTAAAATATTAATATTATTCAAATAATATTAATAATGATCAATATATGTTGATAATAGTTAGTGTTACCTCTTATTAATTTTTAAAAGATTATTATTTATTTAATTAATATAGGAAAGAAAACTTAGCCATACTCAACTTTATAACAGAATTTTATCACTAAAACTATAGTAACAAGTAGGTCATTCATCCTTTGGTGAAGAAAATTGTATGCAATGATAAAATGGCTTATCATGTTGAAGTTTTTCTTATATTTATTTTATTTAAAGTATCTTATTTTATTCTAGAATAAAACATGTATATTTTAATATGATTTAAGAATTGTATATCGTGTGATAATATTTATAAGAAATTTATCAAATAGAAAATTAATCAAAGTATAATAAAATTATAAATTCATAAAACAAAATCTAAATTTAATGTAAAATTTTAAAAATAAAAAAATAAAAAATACTTATCCAAAATAATAAAACTACATGATTGTGAAAATGTGGTAAAAGAAAATTCCACCTATACCTAAATCATGCTCCCATTACAATTCAGACGGGATGAGTTTAAATGTGTGTAAATATAAATTGTAAAAGTTAAGTATAAATATGACTCAGATTATTAATCATGCCTTTACATCACTCCATTAATTCTCTTTGTTTGTAATGCATAGAGCCCCACATTCATACAGCCACCTCTTTCACATTATATCTTCCTTCAATAAAATCTTATATACATAGATCACCTTGTGGTTTTAGGTGTTAAGCTTAAGTCATAAATTTGTTAAATTTTTTTTTTTTTTTGTCTTGTGATTTCTTACAAACATATATCCATTTGGCAGAGTCTAAGCATATATCTTGATGAGACATGGAGTTTAGGGATTTTCCATTGTTAGGTGAGGCTTGTAGGTTTTTTATTCAAAAAAGTAGTCAAGGGGAGAAGCGAGGAGAAAGAATATGAAAAGCATGGACAATAAGTATATCGAGAATATGGAAATCATGGACAATAAGTATATCGAGTGAAGAGAAAGATTTGATTCTTCCTAATGAATCTTTGAGATAGAAACATGTATCTTTAATGTATCATTAGGTAAGGATGTTCTTTCTATAGTGAGGAAAATAATCATATTAATAAGCTACCTTGAGTACATTGTACCAAAAAATAAGCTAAATGTGAGCAAATGGTCATCATGTGCATATTGGAAGACACATTAGAAAATTATTATAAATTATAATTACTAAAAAATCCCTTGAACTTACAAGATTTAAGTTAGAATGAACATCATGTAATTACATATTACCATGAGTACCATATACTCAAAGTGAATTAGGGTGGTTATGTTGTTTAAATGCGAACACTTTTTCTTTTGGATGGAAAATGAATACTTCACAAGGTCAATTTTCATCCTATACCTCACATGACACATCACTGATGGTCCTATAACAATCTTGAATCACACAGTTGCATTCCACTTACTGATAATCACAAAAATGTGATTGTGAATTTTTCCATAGATAAATGAAGAGGAATAAGAGGAATGATTAAGAGGATGAATTCACGATGTGGGAGGAAAAGACATATAAGAATGTACGTTGAATGAAGGCAATGTGAAGGTGAAGAGGTGATGCGAGTGGCATTATGTGGGATGGATAGGTAGGGTACGGTGCATGATGTAACATAAACCAATCAGCATATGACAAATATTGATTTTCAAGGAAAAACACATAAGCCAAACTCTTTGTATCAAATGCACACGTTGGTGTTTAAGAGCTCTGAAGAATATGAAACTCATTTACCCTAATTTTTGTTTCTAATAAACGTTTTAAGAATATCACAAATAGTGATATATAAAGAGAATCTTTTGAATAATATTAGACATGGACGAAATGGAGGGTTGTTGCTATGTATCAAAGTATTTTTGGGAAAATAATATGAATTCAGCTAGGAGAGCTGAAAACCATGCAAATCGATGAGATATAGAGTTAAAAGTACACAACATGGTCATTGGCTCAAAAATTTACACCAACGATGAATCATTTACATGATGTCAAGCTCTCAAAGTAGAATTCCATCCACAATGCAAAAAAAAAATTCATCCATAGGAGGATGATGAAACGACTACCCTTTGGAGATAAATACATTGAAATACCAAACCTTTTAGTACTCCTTATATGATTCCTAATTATAAATAAATACATGAACAATTGAATGATATTTTAGGGCTTGGAGTTGAGCTATCTAATGAAGTTCATTTTGAGGTCGATTCTAGGCCACACTATTTTGTTCAGCAAGACCTTTTCTTTGAGGAATGTGAAAACGAAAATGATCAATGAACCAAAATTGCTTTCTCGATTGTAGTCTGCAATTGGTCAATTTTTTAAGTTGACCAAATGGCTAGAAATGATTGGTTTGTGAATGAAAATTGACACATTGACTCGATATGAAAAAATATTTCAATAATTAAGTAAATTCTCATCATGTGCACTTATTCCATGAAAATTCCCATACCTTTGAAGTGTGTGTTTTTGGAAACAACCAGCCATATGTAGCATTCCATAAATTAGGTAGTTTGAAAGATGGTTTGTGTTCTGGTATCATTTCCAATAGCACCCTGCAAAAGCTTGTTAGGTCCCTATATTACTAGTGTAACCCCCTTGTTGTTATTATTAGTGTAGCCCCTATTCTTATTTGTACCCATATAGACCCATATTATTATTATTGTGCCCCATATAAACTTACTATTGTTTTTAAAAAGTGGACTAAATCCTTAAGTGAAGAAATATAGTACAATCGAGCTTGCATAGAAATGACAGAGAAAAAGGGCTTAGGAAATGATAGACTATCAACCCGGTCCCCATGAACAACCATGACAAAAGCAAAGATAACGGAAAGTACATAAAATAAAGCAAATCACGAGAGTCAACCCGAATGGGTGGAGTCTCGGTCGACATTTTTCCCTTTCTTTTTCTTATTTATGCTTGACCATTGGTAGGTGGATGAAACCACTGCCAGGCTAATTTTGCGCGAGAGAGGAGTCTCCTTGTCGAATGCGAAGACGACTCATGAGTGCGCTTAAGCGAAGTTGGAGGAGCGTGGGATCTGGCAGGCGTCTTGTTGGCGGTTCCCTCGGGGATTTGATTCTCCTCCTCCACCTCTATATCCTCCTCATCGACGAGCTACGAAGAAAGCTAAGTCATCCATTGGAAATTCCCATCAAAAGGTTCCGAGTTCTTGGATTTGGATTTTGCGCGGGATGTTCCTCTTTTTGTCGAAAACGTCACCTGATATTAAGTCTTGGTCGATGGCGGTGGCGACATCGAAGGCGGTGTTCTCATAGTCTAAATTTTGCGTCAGTAGAATACCCCACTTTGAGGTTGATCTGATCGGGGGAGCCCTTTTGCGTATCTGTTTCTGCGCATATTACGCCGCAAGTACATCCCTTTCTCTCCTCGAGAGGTGTCCATTGCCAAGAAAGCGGCCTAATTTATCCCCAATTCCTTGGAGAGAAGCTGAAAATGCCATAGTTGAGCGGGGGAGGGGTTTGTTAAACGGACCCAGTGATAAACTTGGTGATTACAATAGAAAGAGGGGGTCGAAATCGGGGAACCGAGGGGTGAGGAAAGTCCGCCGGTCCCCCAGAGAACCAAAGGCCTCTGTTAAGGCTTTCTTGTAGTCGTCGCGCTGAAGACAAGGCCCTGTGGAAAAGCCACCGGCAGAAGAAGACTTTGCGAGTTTTTGGTCCGAGTTGGAGTGAAGCCCTTGCCCGAACAGATCGGCCGTGTCCTGAGGCCATAGTCGGGTTAAATCTGCACGTGTGCATTTGTTCTACGAGCATCGACATTGATCATCCAAATATGGATGAGGAGATTTCAATCGGAAGGTATCTATTTTATCCTGAAAGGCTTGGGAGCCTCGCAGTTTGGCGGTAGGTTAAGCTGACATCTTTGCGGTACATCTTTATAAAGAAAGAAGGGGCGGAGGTCGCGATGGAGACCACCTCTTAAACGAAGGTAACCACAATAGAATCGTCTTTAAGAATGCGGCAAAAAGATAGGGGGTGGGGATTCATAGAAGTTGCTTACCCTTGTAAACAATCTTAGGTAAGTGGAGGATCCCCGAGACGGTATTCGAGTTTTTGAAGGATGTCTCGCACAAGATGCGTACGCTTGCCCATGACATCATTGTCTTACCGAGTTTGACTTGGATACGGAATGCTTGTGATTCTTCGGGCGCATGCGTTTGAATTAGGATATGAGGCTTGCTTCCCGATGAACGGCCAGGCGGGTCCCGTATCCCGGTTGGAAGCCTATCGGCGGGCTCGGTAAACATAACCTCTGCATGCGTTTGACGGTGAAGAGATCTATAATATATGCTGGGTTGCTATTACCCACATTGTGAGAAGCTATCGAAGTGGGCACATGCATTAGAGCCAACAGACAGCTGTGGGCACTTGATACATCGGGCAGTGACACCGAAGTCGAGGGCCGTCCTTGATCGAGGTTTGGTGGTAATGAGCACAACGATTCGGTCTGTTGTCTTGATGAGTAAAGGTGGCTTGCCTCGGCGTCGGCATAGCCGTTGGCATTCGCCTGAAGAACGTAGGCTCCAAAGCGAGTACGTAGCAATTTCGAGGAAATGTGGCCGCCCGAACGGCGGCGTCTGTCTTCGAGGTGCTCTGTGTTGTAGCGAGCGGGAACGGCGAGGTTCCAGTCTTTGGTGCGGAGCGAGGGCAAGAGGCAGGCGGCCCTCGAGCTGCGGGCGGCCGACCGAGAGGGGCCTCACGCAAACCCCTAAAAGTCGCTTTCGCCATCGCAATCCGTACTTGAAGCAGTGTTCCTTGACAAACCCTCTATATAAGCCCACTATTGTTATTTTTGTTCCCTTACATTATTATTTTTATGTAGGATCTCATTATATTATGACCCCTTGATCTATGTCTCTTAAAGGAGGTGTTTCCATTTGAATCATCTAGAATGTCTCATTTATTGTTCATTTATGTAATGTAAAGGAGGGTTTCCCCTTTGAATTTTTAAGTTGTTGATCTATCATTTTTGTGAGTTGGTTTCACTGTAAATCTATACATCGTACTTCTCGGTGCCTCTTATAATCGTATAGCTACGATATACCACCTCTAAAAGTATGCATATGAGACTTCCCTAGTGCCTCTATATTGTAATACCTATTATAACTCATTTTTTGATGACAATCATCTGACAGTCGTTGCAGTTATCCCCGTGTGAGTTGATTCATCATCGATATTCAAAAAGGAAAACCACACTACTTGAAAGGATATTTTGGTGGTTCATAAGGAGGTGGTCTTCCCTCCTACAAAGGCATGTGGTGTTTTGGGTCATTACATCGTTTTATTACTTCCAAAGTCTTGGAATTTTGACGATTAAAAACACTTTTATATCTTACTCCAAAAAGAACAAAAATACTTCATTTTATAGAAATAATAAAATAAACATTAAACATTAGATTTTCAATACCTTTATAATTCTAGTTAACAAATATTTTTTAAGGAATTTAAAAACTTCGACCATATCTGTGGATAATATTAACACTTTTTTCTACATTACTAACAATTCTTTCATTTTGCTTGTGGGTGTATGGTAAACATTTTTGCCTTAATTTGTTAGGGCTTTTAATGAATGTGACTAATGAAATTTACGAGAGGGAAATGACCACTCTACTTTATTTTCAAAACATAAATTTTGATGAAAAACGAAAATATAATCAAACATTTAGAAACATATTCTAAAAAATTAAAGAGTCACTCAATATTGTAAATTTTTTTGTGATAAAAAGATTATTATATGTTGGTGTTCTAAGTACAACTACAAAATTTGTATTGCATTCTTAACGATGTTTTGTATTGGAAAGATCCAGGTGCAAAATTTTTTTCAATTGTTTGGTAGAAGGAAAGTTGATAAGGTGATAGAAAATGCTAAAAAAGGTGATGGTGGTGGTCATATTTTATGGAAGACTACAACGGAAACAAGATATTACAGGCTATTTTGGCCAAATGGCCCAAGTTTATTTTAAGATATGTATAACACTATCATGAGTTGTCATGAGTTGCAAAATTTTTTAGGGAAAAATAAATCTCTTATCGTTGTCGTTAAAACCAATTGCAGTTCAAACACCCTTCCGGCGGTGGGGTCTTGGTTTCATTGGAAAAATCATCCTCCATCATTAGCTCGACGCAAGGTGATACTCACTTCCACGGATTACTTTACAAAAGGGTGGATTGAAGCCATCACTACTGAGGGCAAGCTACGGACACCATCATTATTCAATTTTTGGAGAGAAATATCTTGTCTAAGTTTTAAAAAAGTTTTGCTTACTTAGAAAATTATCAACGACATTATGATACCTTTAAGTCCAAAAAGATGATTTAATTTTGTGATAAATACCACATAAGACTTGAATTTTACAACACCACTATCCTGAGAGCCAATGGGTTGGCTGACAAATCAAACAAATCCTTAAAGTGAAACCATAATTTGAAAATTGTTGCAAGAGAACAAAAGAAATTGGCGTAAAAATATCACAAATGCTACATGCCCCGGATAAGAGTTAGCACAACAAGATCAATCACCATGTCACATTTTAAAATTTGGATATTTGTCGACACGGTGTTTCCACTTCTCTAGCGGTGTTGGTGATGAAAATTATGCAAGAGACCGATAGTAGAGCCAAATGATATTCAACAAAGAATCGGTCGAATGATTCATTTACAACGATCGAAGAGAAAATTTTCAGCTCACTGAGAAACTTTAGGATAAAATCGGAAGATTTATGACAAGAATACCAAAGATGATGGTTTCAAGTTAGGAGATGTTTCTTCAATGGGATGCCCGAAATGAAGACAAGGGCAATGTGGTAAGTTTGATAACCACAAGTTCCATAGAATATTACTGACATTTGGGTAATAAGGCATTTTTGTTAGCATATCTTGATGGGCGGGAAATTGGGAGGACCCCGGATGAATGGTAGGTTCCTCAAACATTACCTTACAGATCTTGAAGAAAAGGTTCACTTTCGTTATAAATATCGCTTTTATTTGCTATCAAAGGGTAAGGAAGTTGTTGTATAATTTTGTTGCAGGGAGAAGGCCATGAGGCTTCTATGATCCATTGATTTTTCTCTTAAAGTTCAAGGTCGAGTCGAGTTTTTTAGTCAAAATCATTTCTCTATTTAGTTAATCATTTCAATTTATCGACGTTTTCAATTTCAGTTTTGACACCATTGCCCAATAGATGAGGATACTTGATCTACAATTTTCTTGACAACTCCTAAAAGGATCTTCCATCCCCTAGGCCCAGAGCCAAGGTTAGTGTCTCAATGTTCGGTGATCGAACACACTCTTCGGGTTTACTTGGTAGTGGTCCTAGGTCAAAAATTCATGTTTTTTTCAAGTCAATTTTCCAAATAAAATTTTGTTCATTGAATGTGTCTGGGTGCGTAATGCTACTCCCTTCACTCTATTCATGGTCATCATCATTTCAGAGATGTATCTGTATTTATCATCTAGGTCTTAGGTAATTCACCACCCATAGCTAGGTCGAGTCTAGGTCTCTTTGTTACCCTGCAAAGGTCAATTATGTCATGAAAGAGGCAAAAAAAATGTCATTTTATACAAGTAGTTTACATGGGAGTTAGAAAGGTAGGAAAATAAATAAAAGGAAATTTTCCTTTCCTCATAAAGCTCACGTTACATGACTGTCGTTCACAATTTTTTTCTCAAAGCTAGTGATTTTCACTAGAAGATAAAAAAGTAATTTTATGATGTTATAAAAAGTAAAAAAGAGGCTTCTTCACCTCATTTAAACTTTGATGTTCTATATTTCCTCTCTCTCATCATCACACTCCACAGCTACCAGCGGCTAGAAAGCAATCAAATTGTGCCAAGACTTTGCTATGCTCTAGAAGGCAGTACACATTTCTATAGGTTGCGCTTACATTTTCGGGAATGTATACACTTTGATTTTTAAGCTCCAATTTAGTTATCCAAGGTTAAACAATCCAGTAAAAAAGGTTTTTTTACACACCTCCAAAATAGTACTCTGACACTTCATACCTCTTAAGTCAAATGCTTCAGCAAATGAGTGGATTCTTCCTTAGGTTATATCTCCAGCATGCTTTTTTGCCTTTTTCATCTTTGTTTCTTTGTCCCAGTTGATAAAATGTTATTTCATTTATCTAAAAACCTTCATAAATATTCCATAGACCTTTCTCCAAAACATTCCCTATCACTCACACTGTCCTTGCCATCATTTTCTATCAAAACGCTATTTTTCACTATGTTTTTCGTAGGAAAACTAGTAAAACCCCGTTTTCGATCTTTTGGTACCTTCTCATGCACATTTCCAAAAAAATTACACTTGAATATTATAGCCAACCATCACCTTACCTCCCCATTTTTTTTAGGATTTTTTCCCTAGATTCATTCCACCATTTATGTCCTTGTAAATCACCCTACTATTATTCCCCATTTCTAATTACCACCCTTCCTCACCCACTACATCTAGCTAGGCGTATCTTGTTTAAAACACTATGAGGGTGAAAAAGAAGATTCATAAAGGAGGAAGCCATTCTAGGCTTGAGCCATATAGTTTGCAATAAATCAATGCTTCTCCTTATGCTAAGATATTTTTTGAAAACAAAGGTTGTTTGAGGTTTTGTGAGAGAATCTAGAGGTAGGTCGTCATGTTCAATTGAAAAACATTTTTTCCACTAGTTTTGGAGAAACAAGGACATCATATCGAAAGGAATTAATTATATCAACATATCTTATTGCCTCAAATATCACACTCCGAACCATGGATAAATCAAGTTCAAAGCGATGGGACTTGGACCTTGAGAACTACAAAAATGTTCCCTCGAAACCTCATTAGCAAGATGTTACACATTTTCCTCTTATATTTACTTGATAAGTATGCCCCTTTGATGAAGCTAATTTTGAGAAATATTTTATGTGAAGGGGAGATTTCCCAAGGATGTACTAGTACCATGTCAAAGTTATTGATGCACTGACCGATACTAAGCCACTCAATTTGCCTAATTATTTATTCAGGAGTTTGTCAAGGTAACTCTGTGCAAATTTACAAAGAAAAGGAAAGACTATCACCCTAGCTTGTTTCACCATGGTTTGGTCAAGCTTATTGTTTTGCATCACTCTCTCAAACAATCAATATGACTTGGGAAAAATTTCTGAGTGGAGACAATTGCATAAATGCCATTACTATCCCACCTATCATTCATAGCACTATCAATGCTGCAAGACACCAAAAGGAGAAGTTGTCTTTCCAAGCAGGGTGCCAAAGGTTCCAAAGGCGCCCTGTGGTTGAGATCACCAAACCCATGAGAAATGTAAGAGGAGTGGTTTTTTCTCCTTGTGACCATCAAAGGCAGCTTGGCACCGGATACTATAGTTGGAAGACAAACCATGGAGCAACCACCTAGTCTTGAGGTGAGCTACTCATGTAATGAGGATGAGAGTCACCATTGTAGCAACATGAGGAACACGTAGCCATGGAGGTTGACATGCAAGAGCAGAAAGAAAGAAAATTGAGGAGATCATAGAAAAGGATTTAGAGATAGTAGAGTTGAGGATTTCTTCTGTTGAAAATTTTATGATTACCTTTCTTACAACAAGAAAAACATGTAGTTGCGCAAACAATTTCTCCAAAGCAACATAAAGGAAAATATTGAAAGGTGAAAGTTAAGGGCAAAGAAGTGGTGGATGTTGAGCGACAACTGGACATTTGCAGATGTGGCAAATTTTCACATACAAAAACAAATCTTTCAAGTTGGTGTCATAAGGTCGTTTACTTAGCTTTGGGTATGATGTAATGTGTGATAGATTTGAGAAGCTTACAATGTACCTCGTTGGAAGGTGGCATTGGCCGCAGACAAATCTCAAGATATGGTGACATGGGTGATAGATACTTGGACGCCAATATTGGGATACCCAAGGTGTTTTCCTTATGAATGGATGGTATAGTTTCCACTTTATCTTCGTGGAATGAGAGTACATACTTCAAATGCCCCCGGTTCCGTGGACAAATTTTCCCCGGTTTCCAGACATCGGTACATTGGATTTAATCCAATGGGACACACCTAAAATCACTTGGTATGGGTAGCTCCGAGGTTTCTCCTTGAATATTAGACGTGGAAATATTTTTTCCACCATTGGGAGATTTGTATATGTTGACCCAAAATGATTGGATGTCCGTACTGCGGCCGCCCGCCTCCTCGGTAGAAATCTCCCCACGGGTCTACCGCCACACATTGACCGGCATGGGGTCACATTGTCCACGTAAAAGCGCCCCGGACTATTGGAAAATTTGATTGCTTACTAAAGCACGACATGGGTCACATATTGATCAGGTGCTCAAAATTATGCTAAAAACTGTGCTGGGTATTTATGTGAACGAAACAATCGCATAAGATCTCATCGTTTAAATCACATAACTCTTATTTCATGGAAAACCAACACCGTATGCTCCCGTAAACGCGTTCAATAAATTTTCAAACAGAAATTAAAAATGCAAGACAACTCAAATAACAACAGACAGCTGACTGGCATCCCTATGTCAGTGACAATACATGTTTTGACTTGATCAATGGTATCCATATTACTTAGTATGAAAGTGCCTAGTACACTGGTTACTTGTTTGAAATGGTGATATTTTATTGGTGGGTTTAAAATAACCATGCTACCACATGGAAAACCTGGAAGGCCACCAAAATTTGGGTTTAAGTGTTGAACAACACTGTGGTTCGAACTCGTAACCACCAAGTTAACAAATCCCAAGAGTTACAATTGCGCCATCACACATGTTCCTTATCACAATTATGGGCGTAGTTTGGTTTTATTACACGTATTTCCCCCTCCATGGGGGGAGGGGGCCGTTGTTAGCCCCGCCCCTAGTCACCGGGGCAGGACGCTAGCCGCGCGCTTTCTCCCCCATTAACCATAACCACAATAACGTTTTTCAACCGCCTACCCAGAATGCAACGAGACCATTGGGACCGATTTAAGTTGTTTTGCCACTCCTCCACCGACACCCCAACCATTACAACAACAAAGCCCTCCGCTAATGTGACCACATTTATGCGAAGCCCGATGTTGGTTAATCCTGTGAGGTTTGGTTTAAATATATATATATATAACCATAATCAATATGTAGTTTAAAACTTCGCTTGTAAGCAACATCGTTACTTAAGCGCTCTAACAATTTCTCTCGGTTTTTTACGAAATTAAACACTCATCTAGTCGGATTTCGTGCGAACTTGTAGGATGGTGCTTTTGATTTTGGGGAGAATGGGAAACGAATAGTGAGAACCAGAGTCATAACTTGATAACAAGCTTATGCGTAAAGAGGCTACACATACATTTTTAGCTCGGAGTCGATAGAACATGTTTCAAAGTTGTTTCACATTGTAAACACATGTAATCACACTTTTGAGCATAATAGAATAGTTCCAAGCCATTGGAAGCTGACCAAGGAGACGTAGCCCAGGTCGGGTGAACCTTCAACATGTGCTATTGTGTTACCGTTTATGGTGATGTTCATGTCTCATAGATTTGTTTGTTAAATGTTTTTTTTATGTTAATTTTCTTGTGAAATCTACATAAAAAAATATAAAAAATCATATTAAACTTGAAATTAACTCTGAATTGCTACTGTTTATATTTAATATCCTTACACAACAAAACCAAAAATTCCCATTTAGATCAAGTTTGTATCATATCACCAGGGTTTATCAGAAAGGAGGATTAATTTGTTTTTGGTAAGTCTTAAATGCTTACAAGGTTGAACTGGAAGAAAGGAGAAGGAAAGCTTGTTAGTAGGTCTTTCTAGTTGGAGCAAGGAGAAGGAGGCACAATTTCCACAACTTCCACCACAAGATTCACCTAGTTACAAGAGAAGCTTCAGAAGGAGCATCTCACAGAAGGATATTATATGTCATAGGATGAAAATATTCTGGAGAAATATTTTTTGGACATGTGATAGAGAGGGTGTTCTTCATGAAGAGAGGAAACACAAGGTTGTAGGGTGAAATTCACAGCCCAAGAGGAGAGGCCCACAGACGAAGAGGTAATGAAAATGGTGATAAGCTTTATCTATCTACTCCACCATCATCCTCACCACCATATTCACCATCATTTCATCCTCTTCCACTACGACAACCCTTACTCATACTCATCAACATACCTACAAATGAATTGGTAAACAACCCCCGTTAAAACTTGATATTAACTGAGATGCCTAGAGAGAGTATTATAAAGTGAACGCAGAAGCTTTCTGAAAATTGAGGTGTTCGTCAGCTGAGTGACCATCGCAGAATTTAAAACCTTGAAGATGATAATACAAACATACAACTAGATTCTCGAGGACTAGAGGTGTAGAATTAGTTTGGTGGAAGCCAAGACACAAGATAAGATTAAAAACCATAGTAAGATCTCACTGTGGTCTAATTTCCCAAGGAAATTAAAAGACACCTACTCGTAGCATATATGCAAAAATCCATCATGAATTGGCAAAAACTTCAGACAACTTAAGGGTCAAAGTGTGCAAGGTTACACCAAAGAATTTAGGAAAAGAGTTGTTATGTTAGGTGTCGATTTGAGTTCACAAGACACATTGTTGAATTATAATGAGGAAATCATTGCTAGTTTCTTTTTACGTTCAGATGAAATTCTAATTCGTATGAGAAATCATGAAACCATAACCCACACTACTCTAGTAGTGCTGTCGAAGATCTCTAACTCCCAAATTCGGGAGTCAAAAGTGTTTGCTATTGAAGAGAAGTAGCATTCACAAACTCTTGTCGTTGTTCAAGTTCAAGTGGATTTGACCGCATGTGAAATGAGGAAAGGAAGTCCATCTGTCAAAGAAGTTGTTTTTAGAACTTCTACAAAAGGAAAGGAAGTAGAAGAACAGAAAGGATCAGAATATGTTTAGATAGTTATATGCTTATCTCTGGAATCGTGGTTTTTTTTTTATGCCACTTTTGGTAGTGACCGTCGCTAGTTAATTTACCTACCACATAACGCCTTCCTAAAATCTTCTTTATTTTTAAATAAGGTTAAATGTGGTGCCTACATGCATAATTCATGGGAATATTTTTTTAGAATGAAAAGCTATCAGATGCATAGTTTTCTAATTTTTGGGGACCTTCCATGTAAGAATTTTTGAAAGTGGATGCTTATGAATCTACCAAGACCGACGCACTTACCGCAGTACAATGGTTATGAAGCATGATACCATCTTCGACATTAAAGCTTATCTTTGAAGTCGGTTTCGAAGAGGATCGATGACATCAATGGGCACAATGACAGATTCCCATAATGCCAGCTCCCAGATGCCCCTATTGAGGTGAGGAGTCATCCAAGGTTCCACCTCCTTCGGGAAAATGTTGTTTGTTGTAGTCGACAGAAGGAAGTATCAACCAACCGAAATTAGTATTGATGCAAGGGAATGTGTTTCGATGTAGCAGTGGCTTGGTGATGGGTTAGCTAGGAATGATGACGAGAAATGGTTATAAATGAGGATGTAGTTATGGGTTTCGAGGTCGCAGCTCGTAACGTAGTGCAATAATCATACCACCGGGGAGACATCCCCGGGGTCAGAGGGACATCCCGGTGGGTATGGTTGTTATGAGGCTGTGGTTGGGTGTAAAATAATTCATAAGCTCCGACCAAGGTGGATAGGACTTCTGCTGTGTGAGAAATGTAAATGGATGGGTAAGATGTTTTCAGTAAATCTTTGTACAATTTTCCAAAGAATATAAATGGGTTTGGATGTGTCATACCCGAGAGTTGTGTGCCCCTATAAATACAGAAACAATCCTTCACCATGGTGTGAGGAATGTTTTTTAATGAGGGTGGGGTCCCCATTGTCATTCTGCTAGGTTGATGAAGCGGGATGAGAAATGCTTCCAGAGTGTGGCTATGTCATGAGGGTGTGACAGGAAAAAGTGTGAGATGCGGTGGTAGTTTTTCCAATCTTTTCTTTTACATGAGAATGGTAGCCCTAGAAAGGGGTTTTAACATGACATGGGTAAAAAAAATTGACCTGATGCATGATGGATGAATGAACATGAAGTGCTTCCGGTCAGGTTTTATGGCTGTTGTTCCGTACCTTAGTGTATGGCTCACATGAGTGATGGATGCCATGGAGTGGCAAGGTTTCACACTGGCATGGTGTTTATCATGCACAATATGAGGTTATGATAAAACATATTTCAAGTTGAATGAAACCTATGGTCGTACTGAAGAAATGATGATATGCAAAGCTTGAAATGAACATGCTATTAGGGTATAACGACACCATTCTTTGCACCTTTTGTTGCTGGGAACATACTTACCTGGCATGTTTGGTAACACCGCAACCACACCTGCTAAAAGGCATATTTTTCATATACATATTTTGAAAACAATTTGAATGAAAAGCAATAAGAGAGTATTACACCACATGTACTTAAAACACTTTTTTCCAGCATGGATTTATGGGGTCTGTTTAACACCACAGTTAACTGATCAACGTGTTTCTTGCTATTTTGTGACTGGCACTCTGGCTCCAAGCCATGGGTCTCACGAATAATGAGAAAAGGGTGACAGGCGGGCCAGCTTGCCTGCTTCAAACCCATTTGTCTCTTCGTGTCCGAGGTCGCAGCGAGCCTGCCTGCAAGATTTTTCTTGTCACAGTGCTCAGCCCCAGTACCCTAGATTCGAGGCCGTCAATAAGTCAGCAGGACCTTCAAATGTCCCTCGCTTTTTCATCATTTTCTTTGAAAAGGGGGTCTTGTCAAATATGACCCATGCACTTATACTATCGTTACCTCGACACAAGGTAACCAGGCGAGGCCCCTGTATCAGTAGCATCATGCGTAACAGGGAGAATGCTGCTTGCATCGAGGTCCCCGCCGTCATTAAGAACATGTTCGTTCAGTAGTGTGTCATTAACTGGGGACCTTGAGTCAAATGTGGAATTTCAATGATGAACTGAGCTAGCATTAATGCTTTTTTTCTCTTGGGGAGTGCCAAATGTAGGTTGAATTTCGTAGCATAATACCCATCGAGGGTACTGTGGTTCGTCGATGGTGGTTATGACATTCCAGGGATTGAGTGAAGTTTTCACACTATTGTAGTCTCAGATGATGTATCATAGGATTGTGAACAGTTTGTGTGTTACTTGCTTCGGTTCATATTTTTTAAAGTAGGGCCAAGATGTTCTTAATGATGTAATAGACTACGTTCATATTCAGTCTCATTGGACTAACACCTCATCAATGGTTGTGTTTGATGCCGGCGTATATAAGGTGTAGCTCTTCGTAATTGGGTGGGTCGATCACAAGGAAGACAATTTGTCTTTTCAATGCTCAAACAAATTTTTGAGCTTGATCATCCCATTGAGTTGCATCATTCCAACTATAGTGGTGAAACTTTTGTGCACAAGTATATAGTTTATTGTATGTCGTAATAGTTGGCTTCTGTGCTTTGAATTTAAGAGTTTTAGGTGGTGGTACTTGTTTATTGTTCTGATCTTGAGGGGTCACCCCATCCCTTGTTAGGATATGATGAATCCTAATAGTTTGCCTACATTAATGTAGAAAACACACTTGAGGAGGTCGAAGCATAGATTGTAGTGTCATCACCGTTGGAATACCAAACGTAAGTACTCTCAATGGTCACCTCATTTCTTGGATCGTACTGTGAGGTATTTGAAGTAAGATAAGATGAGGTGAGCCAGATCGTGGAATATATAATTCATGACCTGCTGGAAGGTGGCTCCAACATTTTTAATACTGAAAGGAATCAACTAATATGCAAATGTGCCCCAAGGGTTAGTGAACATCGTCTTGTACCGATCCGTATGTCAGATTTGAATTTGATTGTACCCTGAGAATCCGTCCATGAAGGATAAGGACTCGTGATCAGTGCAAGCATCAATGACTTGGTTGATAAATAAGGTAGGGTAGTTGTCCTTGGGACAAGCTTTGTTTAAATCTCAAAAATCGGTGCAGACTCGGATGGTGCCTTTTTTTTTCATGAAGGTTACAAGGTTGTAAACTCATGATCTGTAAGTGATTGGGTAGATGAACCCTGCTTTTTGAATCTTTCAATCTCTTGCTTGATTTATTCTGCCTTGGATGGGTGTAATTGACATTGCTTCTGGTGGACTGGTGATACATTAGGCCAAGTGTCAATGATCAAGTGCTCAATGTTAAGCTAAAAAATTGAAGTGCTCAAAATCATTAAGAACTTGAAAAGCTGCAAATTTCTCGTCGCTAGGAATCGAGCGCAATTCATTTCATCGAAAACCGACTCCGTACGTGAAAGTTAGAGCTTGTTGTTCATTTTCCTAAACAGCTAAATTTTTTGCAGAAGTGAAAAAATGGTGACATGGAAGCCTAGTCAGCAAAAAAGAATATTCTGGCAATATTCCTTCAATTTTTCCCAATGACACCATGACAAGTGTCACTTCATGGTTGGCTATTGAGTTGGGTGATTTGTCGCGTTTTTACTGGTTGTGGGATGAGCTAATGGGAAGAGAACACATGGCAAGCCCGGAGGGCACCATGTGCCCCCCTCTCAAAGGTCGAAATATTTGGATAAGTGCAAAAGTCAAATTTTATTTATATGGTGCAAAATTTTTATACAAAGGACAGGTGGAGGTCGGGTCAACCCCACGACCTCCCCCACACAAGAAACATGACTTACCACTGCACCCCCGATTTGGATCTTAATATTAATGGGCTTTGACATGTATTTATGGTAAAATAAGGTTTCCAACCGGGATAAGCAGGGCCAAACCCTTACCACAGGACCTCACCCCAATGACCACGACGAAGGGCTAAACCAAGTGGCGAAGTTTAAGTTTTAAAATGGGTTATTTAACCCTTAATCAATGTTTATTTGCGCTAATCCTTATTTTTAATGCAGATTTGATTAAGAGTGCATTTTGCGCTAAACCATGGCTTATCATTAATTAAACCTTACTTATCATTTAATTAAATCATGCTTATCTTAGTGGTGGAGTTGGTGGAGTCCGCCATTTCTGGCAGAACTCCAAAATTGTCGACGCTAATTGGAGTTCTCTCCAAATTTGGTGGGGTTTCCTAGGCCAGAATTGAATGAGCCATAAATTTGGCATATTTCAACCAAATTAGGCTCATAAAGAGTCTACCCTAGATGATTTGGACATTTTGAGCATGTTGGAGTAGGTTTCAGGAGCATTAGAGGATTGTAAACAACATTTTTTTTTTCCATTTTGAGCTAATACAGAGGCCCAAACCATGGAAGCTCGACCAAGGAGATGTAGCCTAGGAGGGGTGAACTCCTTCATCAAAACACTGTGTTAATGGATCATCTAATGGTTTTTTGTAAATTTTATTGTTGTTGTTAAACATTTTGTTTTAATGTTAATATGCTCATGAATTTAACATAAAACTCAATACATTAACATGTTTAACACTCAAAAGCACCTCAAGAATCCTATGCACATGAAGAAAATGATCAACAACTTATTTATAATTATGAAGTTGAAATTAGCACATACAAACTAACATTCAAATTCAAATCAAGGTGGTATCAGATCAAGGTTATTTGCTTGAGTTTTTTGCATGTAGGGTTTTAATTGTTGCAAATTTGTGATGCTTACAAGGTTAAAGTTGCACAGAGGAGAAAGGAAACTGTTGCTTGCTAGTCCTGAGATTAGGACCAAAAGAAGGAGAGCCACAAGGCCATCATATCCACCCAAAGTTTCATTCACAGCTGCACTTTAAGCACCTCAATTTTTATCTCTAGCTGAGATTGAAGAGGTACAAGTTGCACCAGAAGCTGGGCTTGAATCCATAGCCATCATATCAGGTGTAGGAGAGAGTGAAGGTCTTTCAGAATAGGAAGCATACAAGAAGGCTTTCTATGACCTAACTGAAAGGGTTAGGATCATCTTTGAAGAAAGGAGCACTAGGATGGTTGGAGAGAATTCTAAGTCTCCACATGGATAGGGAACCTTAGAAGACAAAAAGGATGAAGAGAAGGATTCAAAGGGTAGTTGAGGAAATCCTCCTCCATCGCCACCATATTCATCATCATCCTTATCATCACCATCAACCTCATCTTCCACTTCCATAGAAAAAACCACCCATAATCACTCAAAAACCCCAAAAGGAAAACTCCCTTACTCAAACTTGATGTCTAATTTGAGCTTCCAATGTATAATGGTGAAGTGAATGTAGAGAATTTGGATAATTGGATTCATCAAGTGGAGGTTTATTTCATAATTCAGAACCTTCAGGAAGATGACATAAAGATTAAATTGGCTTCCTTGTTGATGGAGGGATAAACACTTGTATGGTGGGAACCAAGGACTCAAGAAGAGATTAAAAACCATGGTAAGATCTCAATGTCTTGGTCAATTTTATTTCCTCCATTAAAAGGAAATTCTATCCTCTATCTTACATGCAAAAATCAATTATGGACTCGAAATATTTTAGACAACTGAAAGGGAAAAGTGTGCAAGATTATACTCATGATTTTAGGAGAAGAGCTCTTATTTTGGGTGTCATTTTTTATTCTCAAGAAATTTTTTTAAAGTATATTTTGGGTTTTCACAATTACCTTAGACATACTATTCTCATGTTCAATCCCACAAACTTAGATGAGGTTTGCGTTCAAGCCACACATCTAGAAGCAAGAGGCAAACCGAGTGTAGATGAGGAAAGTGATAGTTTCCTTGAGTATGAGGGTGAAGGAAAGGGCAAGTTTAATGGAAGAGGAAAGGGAAATAGCTCTATCAAAAAAGAGAAAGAGAAACTCACATGTAAACATTGTTTGAACAATGTTCGTGATGAAGCCCATTGTTGGAAACTCCATCCAGAGTTGAAGCCAAACAAGCTAAAAGCCAAAGAGAAGGGGAAAACTGTTACAATAATTGAACATGACTTAGGTTCAGATTCCGGAGATGAAACCAAGATTACAATAATGGGTTCGAAAGGTAAGAACATAGCAAGCACTAGTTCTTCAATTTTTTCAAATGTAACTCAAGATGAAGATACAAGAATTGAACTCTTTCACATTATAGTCATTTCTAAACATACCAAGATACACACACTATTTGATAGTGGTCCTCAAGCTAATTTTATTTCCGAAGACTTAGTTAAGGAGCTAAAACTTGAAACTATTATACATCCAAGACCTTATCCTTTAGGGTGGATATGAAAGAATGAAAAAATTCCGGTAACAAGGAAGTGCATTCTAAGGTTTGCAATAAATTCAAACTTTCTTGACGAAGTTGAACTTGATGTAGTGTCGCTTGATATTTCAGGTATTATTTTGGGAAGTCCTTATCTTTATGATAGGAAAGTAATATTTCAACACCATGAGAATAAGTATCACTTGTTTAAATATGGAATTGAGTACATAGTTAGAGCGCATAAGAATAAGAGAAGTTTGTCTCTTATACATGCAGGAGAATGAAGAGAATAGTGAATCCAAGTCAAAATTTGATTTTGTTAATGATCAAGCATATAGATTTTTTGAATGAGACCTTTCAAAATGATGCATCAAATGAACCAGTTGATTTCATTGAAGTTTCTTATGCTTGTAATAAGATGTTTTAGGAATCTAACAAGTTGCGTTTGAAAGAAGGTAAACAAGATGTGAAATATTTGCAACAGTCAACATTAGTGTTGAGCAGTGCTAGAAACAAGATTATGGTGCAAGAGAGAGAAAACGTCAAAGAGGAAGCACCAAAGAAATTTGACAAAGAAGGCATAGGTTCCACAAGTTCTTGTTTTTGGTTTTGAAAAGGTACATGGTAATGGCAAAAATGCTTGGTCAAAATTTGACGCAAGTCAAGATAAGAATCGCCATGATGATAGTGTTCGAGGTGAGACAATTCTCAAGTTTCCTTTGATTGACGGCCGAGGTGGAAACAAGTTTTTTTCTGCAAGGGCAACTTGTTGTTTTGAAAATTCAGGGAAATTGCAGCATGAAAATGTCTACAACAGTAAGAGAGGGTCTCTAGAGTCAAGGAAAAAGATTAGTTTTTTTAAAAGCTCAAATTGATGAAAATGGGAAAATTTCAGTGGATTGAGACTGGAAGGGTGAGGTAATTGTACCCTCATCCACATGTTCAGTAATCAAAGAGCTTATGGGGTCTAAAATGCTTCTAGTGGGGATGAATGATTAGGTTATCAGTGTTAATCTCAAAAATGGAAGTGATCATAATCATTCAAAGCCTAAATGACTGCTAAGTTCTCATCTCCAGGAATCCGACACAATTCATTTCATCGAAAACCGACTCCGTATGTGAAAGTTAGAGCCTGTTGCTAAATTTTTTATAGAAGTGACACAATGGTGAAATGTCAGCCTAGTAAGCAAAAGGTAATATTATGGAATATTCCTTCAATTTTTCCCAATGACACCATGACAAGTGTCACTTCATGGTTGGTTGTTGAGTTGGGTGATTTGTCACATTTTTACTGGTTGTGGGATGAGCCAATGGGAAGTGGACCCGTGGCAAGCCCGAAGGCCACCAAGTCCCCCCCCCCCCCCCTTAAAGGCCGAAATTTTTGGTTAAGTGCAAAGGTCAAATTTTATTTATATCATGCATAATTTTTATACGGAGGGCGGGTGGAGGTTGGGTTCGACCTCGTGACCTCCCCCACACAAACAACATTAATTACTGCCACACCTGCACTTTGGATATTAATATGTATGGGATTTAACATTTATTTAAGATTAACTAAGGTTTTCGACGGGGGTAAGTGGGGCCAGACCCTTACCATGGGACCTCAACCCAACGACCATGACAGAGGGCTAAACCAAGTGACAAAGTTTAAGTTTTAAAGTGGGTTATTTAACCCTTAATAAATGTTTATTTGTGTTGATCCTTATTTTTAATGCGAATTTGGTTAAGAGCGTATTTAGCGCTAAACCATGGCTTATAATTAATTAAAAAACACTTATCAGTTAATTAAACCATGCTTATATTAGCGGTGGAGTTGGTGTAGTTTTCCATTTCTAACGGAACTCCAAAATTGTCGGCGCCAACTGGATTTCTCTCCAGATTTGGTGGGGTTTCCTAGGCCAAAATTGAATGAGCCATAACTTTGGCATATTACGACCAAATTAGACTCAGAAAGAATCTATCCTAGATTATTTGAACATTCTGAGCATGTTGGAGCATGTTTCAGGAGCAGTAGAGGATTGTAAACATCATTTTTTACCATTTTGAGCTAATACTAGGCCCAAACCATGGAAGCTGGACCAAGGAGATGTAGCCCATGAGGGGTGAATGCCTTCATCAAAACACTGTGTTAATGGATCATTTGATGGTTTGTTGTACATTTTATTGTTGTTGTTCAAAATTTTGTTTTAATGTTAATATTCTCATGAATTTAACATAAAACTCAATACATTTACCTGTTTAACACTCAAAAACACCTCAAGAAACCTATGCACATGAAGCAAATGATCAAAAACTTATTTATAATTATGAAGATGAAATTAGCACAAAAAAACTAACATTCAGATTTATATCAGTAAATGTGGTGTTCTACGATGGTGGGGCTTAGCCCTGCAATTTCCAAAAAACCCATGTGAAGATATCCCTATACTCTTGTAATAAGTCTGTATAAGAGGCTACCTCATCTGGGTAGCAAGCTACCCCTAACGAGATTTATTTGGTTTTGCCTGGTTTTCTTGAAATATTCACCTAAATGGTTGGAAACATATTCGACATATTCCCTTCTTCAAATGCATCTAGCACTGGGATAGGGTTTTTGAACCAATATAACTTCCCTGATGGAAGGAAGTCTTTGGATTCAATAGCATATATATCCTAGGTTTTTGGGCTACTAGGCGCAAATATTTTTTTGGAAGAAAAAACGAGCAGTGATGCATTGAGTCCCATGGACAATCGGGTTCTGTCATGGCCTCTAGAATATCTTCATAAGAGTGAAACAAGATGTCTAATGGGGAATTGGTTTGTGCGAGGCCGTGAGGAATTAGTTCGGGCCTAACAGTGCTGGTCGACAGACATGAATATGATTCTGTGGTTGATGTCGTTGAACTAGACGAGGTTGACAAGGTGCATACAGGTTGGGTTTGCACCGTTGAAGGTACTACTACCATTGTAGTAGTTACAACGGTCTCGAAACCAATAAAAGATGAGCAGAAAACATGTGTCATGGTTCCCATGCATGATGAGATGAATCATATATGGTGATGTGTGTCGTCAACGTTCAATGGTGGAAGAATTTATGTTATGGTTGTTTGTTTGAGAGAAAATTTGTGCTCTTTTGGCGACGTTCTAAGGGTACGCACACCTTCCTTCACTTGGAAGTTGCGTTGAATGCAGAGGTGCCGAACTATTTTCATCATGGGGCACATCTCTGTTTCATGGTTATGGCTTGTGAAAATGGTGCATGGAGTAAAGGTACCTATTGAGTTGACGGTGTGAGAACCAACACTACTCTCTACGCCAGATGTGGATGCTTGGAGATGGTTGGGCATTGGTGCATTTTTGCGCTTCTGCCATCTCCGAGTCTTTAGTCTTGGGTGGTGTGGCCCCTTTGGAGAGGCCAAACTCAATGCTTCTCTTGATGATCGTAACCTTGGGAGGTATTCACATTTCATAGTGTGGTGGAATTGTGAGCAAATCCTGTAATGACGGCCTGTGATTGGTATGGTTGTGATCATGCGAAGACTGTCAAAAATTTTCTTTAGTTCTTGACATTGATTGACCATGTGGTCCTTTCTATCACAATATAGAACACATCCTAGTCTTGGGTGGTTCCATGCCCAACTAAGACGATTGGTTGCCTTAGCTCTTTCCTAGGGTTGGGTGACAATGGGGGGAATGCGTCATTGTGCCTCGCTACCTAGGTTTGAAATCAAATACATCCAGATATTTTGTGACCAATGAGCGTATGGAATCTAACATTGGTCAAAATTGGGTAATGTAAGTACAATGTTAAGCGCGATGGTTGTCTTGGAAAATAAGACAATATTGTTTCTCTTTGGTTTTCCACTCCCTTTAGGGTACCAAAGTAATTGGGTACCATTTGCGAAATGATCGTAAATCTGGGCATTGAGCAATCAAATTATTGCATGTGTCACACAATGCACAGGCTAGGATTATTCATGGAGGGTGGTTGGGGGCGATAATTTTCCCACTTATTGGAAGTTTTTCTGCCGATATGAAGAGGATGGACTTCGTTTCCTCATTCTCTTGGGTTGTCAAACTTTCCACTGAGTCGGAATCTGATCTGCCTGCCGCAGCGAGACGGGTTATGGCCTGGCATAAACAATTTAATGCTGAATGGAAGTAGGGGATGTAGGGACAACGAAGAAATGAGTGGTTATCTGAACACACTTGACATGAATATTGGAATGCTCGTAGGATGTCATAGTACAATGGGATGACCAGGTACCATCTTTGAAATAACTCTAGAGCTGCACAACCAGCAATAAAGTGATCGCGTTCATCGCAGAGTGCGCAAAGCTAGACTGGAGCTTGAGGATGACTGCAGGGAAGAGGTGGTCGTTCAGGTGACCGTCTCTCCTCTGACACATAGAACATGGTCCTTGCTACTTTCATCCTTTGATTTGTAGTGTTGTTTGTGGATTCTGTGTTTGAGACAGCTAAGTTCGGGTTTTCACTGATGAAGCGTCGCATCAAATCCAACATAGACCGGGATCGATAGATATGGGGACAACAATGCACGTGGTGGTTGCTCTGAAAATTCTAACACGTATTTTGTCGATGCCAAACTAAGTTTCTTTGGGGAACTTGCGCGATTTGATACCAACGGTCAAACACCCTTAATTCGGGGCACTGCATGACTAAGTGATCAGGGTCGTCACATAGTGCGCAAACTAGGACCTATTGTATGGCCTCTATTTGTCGTCTCTGGGCCGTTGGGGTGAGAATATATGAGAAAGATGTAGGTTCCTCTCGTATGTATAGTATGGTTTTGGGTTCACCCTTGTCCATTTGCATGGGTAGCACTGAGGGGTCCTCCTGGTAAGATTGCTTTAGGGCTTGCAAGCCATTCCTATATCACGACATCTTTGGGAAGTGATGGGTATAATGCCCATAATGTTCACATATGGCACACACATGATTGGTGCGTAATACTTTACCTTGGTTGTTCATGGCATGTTCCTTTTTATGGGAATTCAAGGTCGCGCCATTTCTTTTGGTGTTTAAATGGGTTTCAATTATTCTAACTCTGGGAAAATATTAGTAGGATGACCTACGATATCGCACAATGCGTAAGGTTTTAATGCCCTAGGTAACTTGGGGGTTTTGAATTTTTTGTTATTTTTCTTGGTCGTGTCAGCTGGGGCTGCTACAGGTGTTTCATTAACTGCTATGAACTCTTGAGGGGAAATAAGGGTTACTCTTGTAGAGGTAAGCCTAGACTTCCCAACATGGTTGGGGGGACCAAATACGACACGGGTATGGAAAAATCCATATTTGGCAATGTCATATTTTCCATGACATGTTTTGACACAAAACCAAGTGGGGGGTATAAAAATGGGGTTTGTGAAATGGAATATGGTAGGAATGTCGTGCCACTGGACTCGACCTATGTACTATTGGTTTCAATGTCTGGGATAGTTTCGGTGTTTGATGAGAGCATCATGCACACCAGTGCCCCTGTGCTTTCTAGGACTCCCTCTAGTTTAATAGGGTCATCTCCTAGGAATGACCCTAGAATGGATGACAGTTTGAACCAGCCTGGGTCGAATTTTGTATATCGTGTAAGTGGTTTTGTGGTTGTGTCTAAGTATGGTAGCATGACATCGAGAGCAGTCATGGGTTTCTTGTCATAGTATGTGAGCTCGTCGATGGTGATGATCTAATCATCATGGGGAAACATCATTAACCTAAAGACAGAGGATGTGACTGCATTCATGGAATACATATAACTTCTCCCAAGGAGGATATTGTAGTCAAGTTGTGCATCTAAGACTTCAATGTCTATAAGAACTATCTTTCCATCTAGGTTTACTGGGACATTTTGATACAGACTGATGGGGGCTAAAGGGAAACCATCATATGCTCTAAGGATAATGTCAGATGGTTTTAATTCAAGTTATCCTAAATTTTTCCAAAATGATTTGGACATGATACATGTGGATGCTTCTTCATCGACGATGCATCTGTGTATGGTGATGTTATGAACCAAAACTGGTATTTGGAAAGCGACTAGAGAAGGAAGCCTCAGGCTTTCTTTGTCTAGGTCGAAAACCATTAGGCTTGAATCAGAAGGATCAATTGCGCCTAATGCGGAAAGTAAGGCTTTCCATTTTCTTGGGAATGACTGCAGAAATTCAAAAGCTAACATAATAGCAAGTGATTGAACTAAATCATCCACTATGCTATAACTATGAGAGACTTTACAGTGATTTCCTACGCGCCTTTGGAAGAGGCTCAATAGGTAATTTGGAGATATTTAACGATGCATTAGGTGCACTCATACTTGTACCTAATAAGTTGGTGTCCGGAGGTGAATCGTAGTTCCTATTCCTTGTTTGGAAGAACAACTCTTCACCGGCCATGCAAATCTCATGGTTGCCTCCTTCGGTATAATTTTTGGGTGGTTGTTGTTGCTGGGTGTTAACCACACCTTGGTGGGGGAAGGGTTCCTACATTACAGCAGGTTGTTGAGTGGGTCCCCCTTGTCCTCAGTTACCCTAAAGTTTTTTCAATTCGGGGATTTTAGGACAGTGGTGAGTTTAATGGCCATATTCACCACATATGACACAAGAATACTTTTTCCTTAGGTTGGGTCTCTTGTTTTTCCCTTGGGAGTTAGTATTCGGCTCTTGGTTTTGATTTTGGTTGGGGTTGACCCCAGGCTGAGATCATGGGGGGCAATTTTGATTACTGCCCCCTTGTCCGAAGTCTCCCTTTTGCTTATTCCTAGGCTTATTTTTTGTAGCATTTGGAAGATAATTGTTGTTCTCCTGGTCATAAGACTGTTGATGTTGAGCTCGGGATGGTTGCACTAGGTTAACCGACGTGTTGTTTTTCTTTGGTGGTGGATTTTGTGTGGGATGTTGGGGTTCCCATGTTTTGGCCAGGTTGGTAAGACCAAAAGATGAGACAACATCAAAATCACTTTAAGACCTTAGGATCTAGCCCTCCTAGGTCTAGAGAGGGATCTCTCTATGTTTGCCAAAGGTATATGTCCTTTAAGGCTCAAGGTTTAGATTTTAGGCTAGTTATAGGCTCAAGGTTGTTTGTTTAATTGTTTATGTTTGGTTGTTGGGAATCAGGAAAGAAGGGTCCAATATAAGACAAGGATGAGAAAGAAGAATATTAGGCAAAGGTAGATAACTCAGAGAACATCAAGGTCATTGGGAAATGGAGTCAAGAAAGGATTTACTTGTGTTCAATGTGCAAGCTTTCAGTTGGGCTAGTCATCTAGAGCATTTGGATCTTAAAGGATGATTCGTGAAATCGGACATTAAGGACTGAAAATGAAAGGAGGAGGACCATCCAATTCTGTCTATAGATCAGGTCAGAGGTCATTTAACTCTATACCTACTTGGACAAAATCAGGGGAAATACAAGGGATCTTAGAAAGGCTTAATTGGGATGGAAAGATCCTAGTGAGGCAGAGACAGGGTTCTAGACCTCCCAGTGTTCTCAACTCATCCAACTAGATCCTAACAAGAACATCTAAACATAGATTTCACTAATTCATACATCAGAGAGCAGGAAATAACATCCACTACACTGGTTAAATCAATTGAAATCAATATTCAGATACACATATAAGCAGAAAACATAAAAGGCTAGGAGAGCAGCAACATAAGATACCTATCAAGGGTAAATCTTATGCCAAACTTCTGATGCGAGCCAGTAGAAATGGAATGAAATAAAATAAAACACGGAGATAGGAAAACATCACCAGCTACTTTAGATTAGGATCAAAAGAAATGTGCTTGTCATATTAAAAACAACACCAATCAGGTACAACATTGCCCACAGCTTGAACATTCAGTCTGAATACATCAAATCTCAACCTATCTTAAAATATTACACACAAAACTTGTCTCAAGAGGAAAATGCTTGCATTTCTCTGATATCTCATCAACAACCTTACAATAATTTCCCCCTGCGTTTTATAGCAGAGGATGAATAGAAGATTGACTGAGGAGGTAGGTGAACACTAAATGTAACATTAAACACAGAAAAGAATAGAGGACCGAAACCTATCTTATTTTAAATCTCTGCATTTATCTCTGATATGGCTTAGGTGCTCTGACTGTAGTACTGTGTGGTACTATTGGTGAAATAAAAAAAATAAAATAAGAAACAGTGAGGTCTGCCCTACTTGAGTCACCAATGCTTCTGATCATGTAGGACTATTGTCAGGTAAGAAACTTCAGGAACACGATGTATAATAAAGACTATATGGGAACTTTTTCCTATGATTGAAGAAAAAACATTCTGCTGCTGTAGAAAACCATGGTGGTACAATTTCCCGTGCATTAAACTTCTAACTGACCTCTGGGTTTTCAAATTGGTGCTTTTCTTCTTAAACTGCTGCATTATGGATCCAAATCTTCAGTCCTGAGCACTGAAAACTATAATCATAGGCTGGTCTTTCTACTGCTCCATAAATGTTTCGATTCTGCAAGATCTGGGCTTTAATGGTGCTGGATAGGGTTGCGAATTTTCAAAACCTGTCCTTTGATGAAATTTATACCTCTGCCACCCTTCTTGACATTTCACTGGAGTACCAGCTCCCATCTCAGCTCTCTGTCTACGCAACACACCATTGAAGAGGTACGTATGCATCATGGCGGTTTTCCGCCTCTGATAACCCTGCAAAAACACGAAACCTGTGAGGAAAATCATGGACGGGGGCAATGGATGCAGTGTGGATGGAGGAAATGGTTGTGCAATTGGTGACATGGCGGAAAAATGTAGAAGAAATGGTGAAAGACGCTCTGGTGGGTGGTTGGTGGAACACAGAGCAAATATCCGTGAAAAACGAATGAAAACATTAAAAAACATGAAATTAACCAATTATACGTAATGTAAAGGGAGAATGTACGGAGGGCACACGTGGAGATGACGTGGCGGGACTGGGAGATAGTGGAAAAGTCAACAGCGGAGGGACACATCTGGGCCGTTGATCGTGGCAGAGATCGACGGCAGAGGACGACGGACAGCAGGCCACAACCTGTGCTATCGCGCGTGTACTTGTATTAACTATCGTGCATCTTTGGCGGGCGATAGCCATTGGATGGCCCACCCCAAATCGGACAGTCCACGGCAATTTCGCTGGGCATCTGTGTCCGAACAATAACGCGTGATGGATGGAGTTAACGGGCGGGAATGACGGTTTTGGAAATGTACAGGAGGACAGGTGTCAAGCGCTGAATGGAATCGCTGGCCGATGGAGAAATACCGCCAGTTCGCGGATGGTGGTGCGATGAAAACCACATGGTTTATGAATAGTGAAAGCAGGCGGGGACCACAGTGGCGGGCGGATTCCGCACCGTCAGATCTGTACAAATCGATGGACGAAAACACGTCCGAAATGATTCGACTGCAGACCATTAGATCTGGCTTTTAAACGGACGGTGGAGATGCGGCGATGGGTGATGAACAGGGAAATCGACGGAGGCTGCGGGGACGGCGATCGTCGTCCGTTCTGCGCAGATTGACGGTCAGGAACGTCCCCGATATGGATGGACTGTGAACCGTCAATTTCACGGATCTAATTGAACGGCGAAGATGAAATGCGGGGGACCACGGTGTACAGACATGAGAACTTGGAGCGACCCCCCGCAGTGAATAACAGCCGTTCGATCGGGTTTTCCCACATCCCGAGGGGTCAACTGCGGGGGCACCATGGTTTGACCCTACGAACAGAGAAGAGCCTCCACAAGGGTAAGCGCTTTGGTCACGGCGCTAGGTTATATGGAGAGAAAAGGCGCGGGGCTAGCGGAGAAGGGGGCTTAGGCCTATTATAAGGTCGGAAGTGGGGTTTTAACCCATTTTGATGGATTTTAAAGCTATGGGAGTGTAACGATAGAAGGACTAAGGGGGATTTTTGTGAAACAAGGGTAAGGGTAAGAAACAAAGGGCATTTTGGAGGGGTTTAGAAGGTTGATAGGGGGAAATAGAGGGGAATAAGAACACTTTGACAGAAGGAGTAAAAGGGGAAAAAGGGACATGCTGCAGGGGTACAAGGGGTAAATGAAGGCCCTTTAGAGCACACATTTATAACCAGTGAGGCTTTAAGATGGGAACACAACAGAGGGAATTTTATTGGAAAGCAAAGCCATGCAGAAGACTTCAAGGATGATGTGTCTTTAGGGGAGATGCATTCCTTGAAGGTCTCCA
>JAXQQM020066302.1:0-67001 GCA_034641835.2 Pinus albicaulis | reverse complement strand
AGTGATTTACATAGTGATATGAGAACCACTCTCTAGAGTATACATCGATTTTTTACACATGGCTTTTGAGTTGCTTTTTAAGATATATCATTGGTGATGATCACATGATTATACAATGAACCATTAAGTTGAACTATGAAATAATTCCTCACAACACACACACACACATATTGATGAATTAATAATTTTTCTCATATAATTTTTTTAATCTATTTTGAAAAAAAAAATTATATATAATTATTTCTAAGAAGAACAAGAGAGAATTCCTTACCATATCTTCGTAAAACATATATTAGCAAGAAAATTAATCTATTGAAATTTCATTTCCAAACATATTCATGGAGTAAAATGAAGATTAAAAGGAGATATTCATGGATTTACCTATAACATCACCTCATAATTAAGAATGTAAATGCACAATATTGATGATACATAGGTTAGGAGAAAATTAATCTATTGAAATTTCATTTCCAAACATATTCATGGAGTAAAATGAGGATTAAAAAGAGATATTTATGAATTTACTTATAACATCACCTCATAAAAGTGTAAATTTCCAATATTGATAAAATTTATTTATATATGATAAATAATAAACCTTTATCTCACATGTATCATATAATATTATAAACAAACAATTGCACCGGGGGTGCAATCCTCAAAAATTTTAAACTATCTAATGTATATGTACCTATTTAAAGTATTCGGGGCCCACATTACAAATGCCCAAAGTGAAATATTTGCGCATATGTTATATATGAGCCAATGGTTTAAATAACTATCGGGCGGTGAAACAAAAATTATAACAAAATATTAATAAAACTATATCATACGTCCGGACTTCAAAAAAAATAAACCCGATTTCAATCACAAATTCGCGTTCCAAAATAGCCTGCTGATGTCACCCTAATTTGTGACGCGAAAACTTCATAGAATACGCCATATAAAAATTCGGGTCCGTTTTTTGGCTTTGCGTACGGAGGAAAACTGTGACACGAAAATCAAATTAATTCCGCCCTATAATGTTTTGGGTCCGGAATTCCACAATGCAGACGGGCCAAAAAATAACGCGATCGAATCACCTGCTTCCACGTGGATGGCTGATTTGGTCTGTGCTCTATGGGACCACGTTCTTCTGAATTAAAATCTCCTGCGTTTACTATTAAATTAATCTGTTTCCAAAACAATATAGTGCTCTGTTTTTAAGTGTGCAGGGACTGTGATTTCAAAACCAAAATTGACTGTTCATTAGTTTTAGAAAGCGGCTGTTTGACAGAGCCATTCAAAAAGATTTAGAAAGCAGCCAGAGGATAGGGTAGTTGAAATTAATATTTCAACATCCCTCATTCACTGAGAATACCCTCCTTGGTGCCTTCTTCGCCAGACTACGATGTGTTCATCAACAGTCGTGAACCCGATGTCCGTTTCTTCGCCAGGCATCTTCACAACAGTCTTGTTTCCAGAGGATTGCGAGTCTTTCTCGACAGCATAGAATTGCAGGCTGGACAATCCATACCTTCACAAATCAAAGACGCAATTAAAGGATCCTCTCTCATTATTACTATTTTCTCTCCAAATTATGCGCAATCGCAAAGGTGCCTCCATTAACTACTCCTCTCGCTGCTCTGTAAGCTGGCCACTTTTGCAAAGGCATATAAGTGTCGTTATACCGATGGCGGCCAGAGCGTCGATGACGGATCCCACTAAACGTCGTAATTTCGACACTTAGACATTGTGTTGCAAACAAAGCGTCGCTATTGTGACGGCTGCCTCCAAACGTCGCAATTGCGACACTTAGACATTGTGTCACAATTGTGACGTTTGGAAGTAGCCGTCGCAATAGCGATGCTTTGGGGCATAGTGTCACAATTGCGACGTCTTCCTCCAAATGTCGCAATTGCGACACTTTGTCTAAGTGTCGGTATTGCGACACTTTTCTCTAGATGTCGGTATAGTGACGGTTTTGGGCAGGATTGAAAAAAATTGGGGAAATTTCCGACATTTGGTCAAAAGTGTCAGAACCAAGTGTCAGAATTTCCCCCAAATGTACTAGTGCCAGGGACTGTCTAATGTATATGTTTTAAAATAACATAATACACCCTTTTTCCTTTTACATTAGCCTTCGGGCTATTTTAAAACACATGCTATTACATATAATAACAAAACAAAAAACTATTAAACCAAACCTATTTAAAGTATTCGGGGCCCACATTACAAATGCCCAAAGTGAAATATTTGCGCATATGTTATATATGAGCCAATGGTTTAAATAACTATTGGGCGGTGAAACAAAACTTATAAAAAAATATTAATAAAACTATATCATACGTCCGGACTTCAAAAAAAATAAACCCGATTTCAATCACAAATTCGCGTTCCAAAATAGCCTGCTGATGTCACCCTAATTTGTGACGCAAAAACTTCATAGAATACGCCATATAAAAATTCGGGTCCGTTTTTTGGCTTTTCGTACGAAGGAAAACTGTGACGCGAAAATCAAATTAATTCCGCCCTATAATGTTTCGGGTCCGGAATTCCACAATGCAGATGGGCCAAAAAATAACGCGATCGAATCGCCTGCTTCCACGTGGATGGCTGATTTGGTCTGTGGTCTGTGGGACCACGTTCTTCTGAATTAAAATCTCCCGCGTTTACTATTAAATTTCTCTATTTCCAAAACAATACAGCGCTCTGTTTTTAAGTGTGCAGGGACTGTGATTTCAAAACCAAAATTGACTGTTCATCAGTTTTAGAAAGCGGTTGTTTGACAGAGCCATTCAAACAGATTTAGAAAGTGGCCAGAGGACAGGGTAGTTGAAATTAATATTTCAACATCCCTCATTCACTGAGAATACCCTCCTTGGTTCCTTCTTCGCCAGACTACGATGTGTTCATCAACAGTCGTGAACTCGATGTCCATTTCTTCGCCAGGAATCTTCGCAACAGTCTTGTTTCCAGAGGATTGCGAGTCTTTCTCGACAGCATAGAATTTCAAGCTGGACAATCCATACCTTCACAAATAAAAGACGCAATTAAAGGACCCTCTCTCATTATTACTATTTTCTCTCCAAATTATGCGCAATCGCAAAGGTGCCTCCATGAACTACTCCTCGTGCTGCTCTGTAAGCCGACCATTTTTGAAAAGGCATATAAGTGTCGTTTATTGCATATAAGTGTCATTATACTGATGGCGGACAAAGCATCACTATTGCGACGGATGCCTCAAAACGTCGCAATTGCGACACTTAGACATTGTGTCACAAACCAAGCGTCGCTATTGCGACAGATGCCTCCAAATGTCGCAATTGCAACACTTAGACATTGTGTCACAATTGTGACGTTTGGAAGCAGCCATCGCAATAGTGATGCTTTGGGGCATAGTGTCGCAATTGCGACGTCTTCCTCTAAACGTCACAATTGCGACACTTTGTCTAAGTGTCGGTATTGCGACACTTTTCTCTAGACGTCGGTATAGCGACGGTTTCGAGCAGGATTGAAAAAATTTGGGGAAATTCTGACATTTGGTCAAAAGTGTCGGAACCAAGTGTTGGAATTTCCCCCAAATGTACTAGTAGAAAGATTAAATACTCTAAAATAACTCAACAGAAGAAAACATGAAACAGTGAAGGATGAACAGGTCTAAGGTGCTTCCAGGAGTCATTTCTTAGCCTAAAAATTTCAACCTAATGTAGTAATAAATTATGGAACAAAATGAAAATAGGAGAAAACATTAAACAGTTCATAGTACTTCACCAAAAGCCAAGCTCATGGATCCAATGATAGAGCCTTCTCAAAAACAAGCATGCAACAACATCATCAGGGCTTCCAAGACTTCAATTTCTTCTTCAACTTCAACAGACTATGTATTATTTCAAAGAGTTTCAGTATTACAACTAGTGATCAACCAACCAACCCAGCAACCAACAATTTCTCATCTTCTACAGGAGTACTTATAGAATAATGAGGAGGTGAGATCAGATAAAAGATCTCGTGGGTCAATTAATACAGACTTAGTGGCTTCTTGGCCTTTGAGGGGCTTGATGGAGAAGCGTACATAGGTGTCCTCTGTATTAAATGTTTTACAATTAAGATTAAAGCTCAGTGGGAGCTTTTATTGAATTTTAGGCTCTGTTCAGGATGAAATAACTCTGCTGATATTTTTACATTAAATTCCTTTGGCAGAATTTATTCGTTGACTGTGTTGAGGAAAATATCTGATTTTTCTCGATAACGTCGGCCTCTGTTTGAATGCGTGTGGCTACAGGTGGCACTGTGGTAGCTGAGAGGAATGAATTTGCCTCTGTTGAGGCAGTGGAGGCCTTTCTGTCTGATAAACACTTATGATTTTCTTTAATTGTGTTTTAATTTGGAGGATTAGGCTTTTGATAATCAATCTTAGTCATAATCCCCAAATTGTCTTCAATCTTTTGTTCTTCTGTGTTTTGTCTTCAGAACTAATAGTATTTTAATTGTGATTTAATAACACAGTGTCTTGTTCATGTGCAGGCCGCATAGGGCTCGTATGGCATCAATACCTCATGAAGCATTGACGAGACATGGAAATTGAACCCATGGATGGTTTTCCTTTAATGAATCAAAGGAGTGAGAATCGTCACTCTCAACCTTTGGCTTTCTTTTTAATATGACGGGAAAACATTGAAAAATACCTGCACAATACAAAACCATATTATAAAATCCTGTGTTTTTGGGTAAACTGCTTCAGAGGGTGTGGGGAGAGCATGGCCATTGTATGGAAACATCCAACGGTGGAGATCGGCTAAGAGAAGGTTAAAGAAGAGCGGAGGAAGAAAATATGTTAGAACCATCGATCGCGCAGAGATCAACGGTTGGGAATATGCGTTAAAATCCTCTTGGTGAAAAGCGGAGGGCGATGAAACCATGAGGGAAAAATATGGGACCGTCCGATCTAGACGGTCCAGATTCAATCGGAGGATCGTGATCGGTGGGGGGAAAAACAAATGTTAAAAATGCACCCGATGAAAATATCCGATGCGCTCAAATGTGGACCATTGATCTGAGGGCCAGATCGACGGTGGGGAGTGAATCGGGAATCTGCGATCAGAGGTGGGCTGATGTGATGGTGCGATCGGGGAAGGCCGAAGTGATGGTGCGATCGGGCCATCGCAATCGGAGGTTTCAAAGGGGTGCAATCGGAAGAAACCTTGAAAATTTTTCCGATGCGATGGGCGGGGAAAATGCGCTGACCGTTGATGCGTTTGAAGGATCAACGGTGGAAAATGGTTTTTTTGTGAAATACAAAGGAAAAAGCATTGGGAAGGGCTTAAATTTATGATATGGATAGGTGCCCGACTACGGGGCCTTTGGACTTTGTGAAAAACAAAAAGGGGCTCGGGGCTTATATAAGGGGGCCAATCGGAATCGGTGGTCGAGCCTTGGTATTTTTGATCTAATCAAAGTTTGCGATGCGATTAGTGCTGTGAGGGGTTAGCGCCTAGTTTGTAGGGCGTGGCATGTGGGGGAAGTGGTTTATGATTTTGACCCAAGGGTGCTTAAACCCTTACACAAAAATATGTATTTTTTATGATTTTCTCTGGTTTTCGAAGGGTTTTAAGGGTTTTGATAAGGCAAAGAAAGTGTCGTAAACCTTATGAAAGGGGTCTTGATGGAGGGGAAAGGGGAAATATATGAAAAAATGAAGGATTTTTAGAGGGAATAAAGGGGTAAAAATGAGGTCAGTTTTGGAAGTGGAAGGAGGGAAAAATGGCCTTTGCAGTAGTATTTTCACTTATGGAAATAACAGAATTTCAGAGTATAAAATGGGCACAGTAGGGAAGTTTTTTGACAGAGGCATGAGGCTTTCAAGAGTTTTCAAGAGATAACATTTTTTAGCATTAAAACTTCTTTCTTGAAGGCTCCAAAAATGATTTAGCCAGCATTTTATATAACAAATTTTATCGCTGGCTAACATAGGGTACCAAATCCACCCTATGACTTTGTGAAACCCTAGGTGACCTAGTGGAAGGTTCCTCAGACTTGGCTTTTGGACTAAAACCTAGAATTTGGGATTATCAAGTGTAAGATAGAGTTTATGATAAACGGATGTATTTATGTATTTTGGGAGACACAACAAAGCTGTTTGATTGGTGGGCTTAGGTAGCAGTGGGGGGATTTTAGTCAAAACAAAATAGAGGATTTGGGCCAAAGGTGACTACATATAGACAGAAAGAGTGACATAAGCCTCTAATGGGTTTTCTGGGACTGGTAAGTGAAGCTAGACATTATGGAATGATGAAATAGTGAAAATTTATCTTAAGGATAATGAAGGCAGTGAGTTTTCTAGAACTCACAATGTTCATGAACTTTGTTTCTAGAAATCTAGGGAAATAATTTAGTCATCTGTGAAGGAAAAAATTACTAATGACTAACAGATACTAATCCTTGAGGGACAACGTCGATTTCATAGGCTGACTCCTATTCTAGCCAAATCAGGGGTGGTTCTTGTGTAGCATCCCTACTTATTTTAGCATCCATATCTGCTTGGGAAGGTGATGTTGTTTATTGCAAGACAAAATCACTTGCCATTCCTCTTTCCGCCATTTCATTCCCCTATTCTTCATTGACAAAAGTCGATGACTCTATGACAGTCTCGACTTCCTACAAGATATCCATAATTCCTTCATCTGTGGCCTCCTTAAGCGAGGCTGGTTCTTGTGTGACAACCTCGGTTGTGTCGACTTTCTATCGGGGAGATCCCCTACTGTTGGCCGGACATATTTTCTCGTCAACATCGCCAATTGTCTCCTCCATTCTCATTTCTTCAGGTTCTTCTTGATCAACCTCCATTTCCACTCCTTCGGGTTCCTCCTGATTAACTTCCATTTCCATTTCTTCGGGTTCCTCTTGATCAATTCCTTTCGAATGTTTTTCTTCTGCTAAACCAACCAGATAGGTTGGTTCCTCTTCTCTAGCAGAAATAATGGCTACTATCTCTTCTTCTGAGGATCCAAAAAGTTCTTTCCAGGAGACACGAAGCCAATTTATTGCATGCATGACCAATAAACGCACCAATCTGTGGTTGGAGAGCACTGTCGGCATCCAGCGCGAACACCGAGTGGACTATGCCATGTGCTGTAACTGTTTCAATAGAAAGAAGGGCATATTTAAGGCATGCACCTGAGCCTGTGGAAATCGAAGGTGCACTAGAATTTTAAAATGATACTTAAACAGAGTAATGGCCTAACCTTTTCAAGTTATGTATTTTATTACAAAACCTGTGACTTCATTCCAAGGATACGACACAGTATTGCGCTCATATCCTCTGCCCATTTGAACAACACTTTCGCCTACCTACAAGAATAATTCAGGAAACTCCAGAAGAGAAACTCTCTGAGAAAACCATTGCTGCCCTTGCTATCTCAGCCCACTAACCTTTGCAATTACCTCTTCTGTGATAGGAACTTCCAGTCCTCTGACCTGTGAGTGATTCACGTCTAAATTAAGTGCAAATTCTATTATAATCCCCCCATCAAACCCCTGCAATCTATCGAAGTATGTATCCCATCCTGCATCGACAAAGATTTTCCATACCTCTGGATTGCTGCTGACTGAAGCTATGTTTTCAGGCTCATGCCACACAGTCAGCCTACCCATACTGTGGGGACTTGTAGTAGCACTTCTGAGAACAGTAGACTGTTGGGAGGAATGGTGGGTACCAAATTCAGAAGAACATCATGGTGAAAATGAAAGGTGGTAACGGTAAATATGGATGGTAATTTTCGTAAACCAAGAAAAATCATAAAAGTATATGGTAAGTGTAATGAATAAAAATAATAATTATTTTGTATGGAGTGGAAAACACGTATTACAGAAACCGACACGTATTGAATGATTGTACAAAATGTTGATAGGAATCGTAAGGTGTACCACACATAGACTGTCATAATGATTTATGAGGTCATTATTATGCTGTCCATAGACTATGACGGCACCCCCTCCCCCTCGAACTTAAATTTTTTCCATTTGCAACATTAAAATCCTTACATGGGATATTTAATTAAATTTTTAAAAGTCACATGGAGGCATACCTGGTGGCCTACCTGGACGAAATGACGGTTGGTAGGATGACAGTGCAGTAATGATGCGGATGGAGTAACAATAGTACGAGTAAAAACATGCGGAGTAGCATCATCTGGAGTAACAGAAGTGCGAGTAACAACATCCGGTGTAATAGCATCTGGAGTAATAGAAGTGCGAGTAGCAACATCAGAGTAAAAACATCTGGAGTAACAACATTGTGAGTAGCATCATCAGAGTAACAACAATGCGAGTAACAAAATTAGAGTAACAACAATGTGAGTAACAACATTGGAGTAACAACAATGCGAGTAACAGCGTTGGAGTAACAACAGTGCGAGTAATAGCATCTGGTGTAATAGCATCGAGTAGCAGCATCCGGTGTAACAACATCATGAGTAGCAGCAATCGAGTAACAACATCATGAGTATCAGCAACCGAGTAGCAGCACCATGAGTAGCAGCAACCAATTAACAGCACCATGAGTAGCAGCACCCGAGTAACAACACCATGAGTAGTAGCAACCAAGTAACAACACCATGAGTAGCAGCAACTGATACTTAGAAAATTTTTCTTTGATTTTTACTCCTTAGTAGTAACTCCTGCAAAAATACAACAAGATAAGTAATATAATTCTTTATTCTTATATTATATATATATATATATATATATATATATATATATATATATATAGATATAGATATAGATATATATATATAGATATATTTTACAACAAGGATGTAGTGGAAGAGTTCTCTACGCTGATAACCTTCAAACCAAATTTCACAGAGAGGTATTTGAAAAAAGCATCCTTAGAGGTTGGGCAGTGGTATAATCTCAGGCGATGTCCATTGACTATGAATGAAGCACGCGTATCATTAATTGTGACCAGCCTGGCTGTTCCATTATCAAATAAAGCGTCCACCTCGTAAGTTCCCATCCAGTGAGTGCAAATATTTCCTTTAAAATCCTTGAAGCGGGAGTCATAGAGTAGTGCTCAATCTCCACTCTAAAACACCTTGTTCTTAATAAAATTATCATGCCATTTCATTCTCTTCTGTTAAATAATAGTAGTTATCTGGATAGCCATTGAACGTATTTCATCTAGTTCATTGATCTGGGCCAGTTGGTGTTTTTGGGCATCTGACAGATCCAAACTAACTTCAAGAGCTGTTCTGAGCGTATTGATTTCAAATTTTATTGGAAAAAACAGGGATTTCCGATAAAAAAACTCGAATGGGGAAAACCCAGTTGTATTCCGCCATGTTGATCTATATGCCTAGAGAGCTTTAGGGAGATTCTGAGCCCAGTCCCGACGATGGTATGCCACAATTTTTGTCAAGATATTTTCCAATGTCTTGTTCGTGCTTCCCACTTTTCCATTCGCCTGGGGGTGGTATGGAGATGTCACCCTGTGCTTGACCCCATATTTCTGCATAATCTTTGCTATCATGTTTGATGTGAAATGTGCTCCTCCATCTGAAACAATCTCTCTTGGATTACCATAACGAGAAAAAAAAATTTCAAATAGAAAATCTTAGATCACTTTCTCTGTTGCTTTCACAACAACCTTGGCTTCTACCCACTTAGTCACGTAATTAGTACAGATGAAGATGTGGAATTTTTGCTGGGAGTGTCGGTTAAAGGGTCTAACGAAGTCAATAACTCATTTCTCAAAAGGCTGGAGGACTACCTCTGCCTACAAAGAAATTTCATCAGCTCGACCGAGCTGCCCCATTCGTTGGTAGCTATCACACCTCCTAACATAATTTTATGCATCGCGAAAGATAGAATACCACTAGTATCCCATTTGTAGCACCTTATGGCCTGTTCTTTTGTCTAAAAAATGCCCTCCACAAGGGCCATCATGGGCAGCTTTCACTACCTCATAAATATCATCCTCAGACACATAACACTAAATCTGCTTATCCGCTCTTGTATGAAAAATGTATCCTGCCATCCAAGAATATAGAGCACTATGATGAATAATTTTCTGTTGTTCCCTGTATGACAAATGAGGAGGCAGTTTCCCTGTAGCAAGATAGTTAACAATATCTGCATACCATGGAGTCTTAGTAGAAACTACAAAAAGATGTTCATCGGGAAAAATATCTTCTATAGGTGTGCATTCATCTTTGTTATCCATTCTAGATAGGAAATCAGCAACTACGTTATATTTTCCTGGTTTATGTACTATTGTGATATCAAATTCTTGAAGCAATAACAAACATCTTGTAACACATCCAGGATTAATAGTTTTATTTGTCAAATACCTCACTGTTGTGTGATCAATATGGAAACTAGTAGAATACCTAGTAATGTAGTGTCGGAACTTATTGACAACATAAATGACGACCAGGAATTCTTTTTCTGTCACCGTGTAATTTTGTTTAGCAGGAATTAAATTCTTTCTGACATAGTAAATTGCATATGGTGTTTTGTCTATCTGTTGTCTTAAAACAACCCCTACTGTTGTCTGAGAAGCATCGGCATGTATGTGAAATGGTAATGCCCAATCAGGTCCTCGAAGGATTGGAGTCGTGAAAAAAAACCCTTTAATTTTGTGAATGTTGTCTCACTGTCTTTAGTCCACAAGAATTTTTCATCTGTTGTTAGCAACTGAAAAATTGGATGTGCTATTTTAGAAAATTTTTCTATAAAGCGTCTGTAATAACCAACACAACTGATAAAGCTACATACATGTGTGGGTGTTTTGGGTACCAGAAAGTGTAATATTACCTCTACTTTAGCCGGATCAACTTGAATTCTAGTATTTGAGAGAAAATGTCCCAATACTACTCCTTCTTCCCTCATCATATGGAATTTGACTGTACCCAGAGATACATGGGTCTACTTACATCTTTTGAGTACTTTCTTCAGATTTTCCAATCCTTCCTCAAATGAATTTCCATATGGAGTAAAATCATCCATATAGATTTCAATGCTATCATCTACCAAATTAGAAAAGGTTCCCAATATTTCCCTCTAGAAGGTAGCAGGAACATTAAACAGGCCAAATGGGAGGACCCTGTATGCAAAGGTTCCCCATGGGCATGTGAAAGTTGTTTTATCCTGGTCTTCTGGGGCTATCTGGATCTGGTTATATCCATTGAATCCATCTAGGAAGGAAAAGAACTTTTTCCCAGCCAAAGTATCTAGGACTTGGTCAATGAATGGAAAAGGGAAATGGTCTTTTTGTGTTGCCTTTTTTAGTTCTCTGTAATCTACACAGATCCACCATTTACCACTGTTTTTTGGGAACAATAACTAGCGAAGATACCCATTAACTATCTAAGATGGGGTAAATGAATCCTACATCTAATAACTTTTGTAATTCTTCCTTGAAAATGTTTTCGAGAGCAGGGTTCATCCTCCGTTGAGGCTGTCTTACAGGGTGGAAATATTCCTTAATATAAATATGATGAGTACATAGGTTAGCAGGGATCCCCTTCATGTCGGTATAATCCTAGGCAAAAGCTTCCTGATGATCTTGAAGGAATTTTAAAAGTTTCTTTGTGTGGGATTCAGATAGGTTTGAGTTGATATTAAGTGTTTTCCTTGGTTCAATCTCAATTGGAATACTATCATGGGATGAGGTTAAAGGAATGTCTTCAATGTCATATTCTGGTTCAATGTTTTCCTATGTTTCATAGCTCATAGCAGATTCTAGAATATGTCGAGTTGAATCGGAAACATAACTGGAATAATTAATGAAAGCATTAATGGCATCGTCCTTGGTTTCTGTTTTAAATTGAAGAGCCTGACCAATAGTGAGGACTGGTCTAACATCTTCATTTTCAGGTTCAGGCTCTTCAACAGGTAAAGGTTTCTAACTGGTTGATGATTTTTTAGATGGGCTAGGTTCCTTAGGAGGATAAATCTTAATATTCTTTTTAACTGTCCCATTTGATATGATCATATGCCCAGATCAGCACCCTATGTAGCCATATGCAGCTGCGAGCCAGGGTCTTCCTAAGATCAATGGGTGACCACCAACTGAAGATCGAGTCTGTAATACAAGGAGGTCCATAAGGTAATGCCATGAATCTACTGAAATAATCACATCCTCCAATTTCCTTACTGGTTTAATTGTAGACCTGCTTACTAGTTCCAGGATAGTAGGGGTTGGTTTAATATTTCCAAGACCTAATGTGTTCATTGTTTCAGCGGTGACAAAGTTGATGGTAGCTCCCAAATATACCAATACGTTTGGGATTTCAACCCCATTGATATGTACTGTTAGAATCAGGTTCCCTGGGTCTCTGTATTCTACAGGTATGATTTTTCCTAACATGATGTCAGATAGTCTGCCCATTACATGAATGGTTAATGGATCCTTAGGTTTCTTCCCTGGTTTCTTAGAGCAGTATTCTTTAAGGGTATTTGCGTATATAGGTACATCCCTCATAGCTTATAGCAGGGGTAGTTTAACAAAGAGATTCTGCAATTCCCCTAAGAAATCAAATTTTGCTTGAGGGTTCGGTTTAATCAAGGTCATTCTTTCAGGATATGGAGGAGAAGTTGAATGAACTTGATTAGGAACAAATTTGGGAGGTGTCTGATTTATTGTGTTTTGGTTTGATTTCTCCCCTGCTATTCTCTGTTCTGGTTTTGTATCTTCACTGTCAATTTGTTCTATAATAATAGGTGAAGTAGGCACATTTACTACCTATCCAGATCGTAGGTTTATCTCAGTAAGTCATGTGGTATAAATGTTGTAATATGGAAGGTTCAGAGTGTCTATTTATTGGACCCCTTTATTATTAGGATTTGGGTTGGGCTAGATAGGAAGATGGGGTATAATGGATGGGTTTCCTGGAGGTACATTGGAGGGAAACTGAATTTGTTGTTGAGGCATAGACTGAGGAAACTGTTTAGTAGGAGAGGATCAACGCCAGTTCTGATTCCATGAAGGATTCGAAATGGCCTGGTGAATGTTAGAAAATTATATATTACATAGCAATGCAACACATAAAATATGCGGAAAGCACAAGCACACAAAACACATAAAACCAGAGAGACACAGATATACATGGTTCACCCAGTTTGGGCTACGTCCACCCCGAACAACCAGTCCTTCCTTTCTATTATCCAGAAAAATGAAGAGATACAACCTACAGCAGATCCACTGTAATATCCTCTGTTCTCTCTCACAGTCTCCCTCTTTGTTTCTCGCTTCGATAATACACATAAAATACAAAGTCGCAATACAATACCCTCATAAAAGCAAGGGGTTGCCTTCTAGGGCAAAAGACCCTAATCTAAACATAACTTCTACCGTCAGATCATTTGCCTAATGAACGGCCCAGATTGACTAGAAATTACTATACCTTTACATGGCATTTTACATCTGTTTTTAGCTTCGAAGGCGCTGCCCTCGAAACCCCCCGCCAGGGGGGGCTCCGAAAAGCGCTGCCGCCCCCCCTGGACCCCCCACGACAGTGATTAATTATGGGCGACGTTGTCGGCCCTTTTAAGGTACAATGGTCCAATGCTGTGATACAAAGTAAACAAGATAATCAGGCTCCACACCCAACAATCTCCCACTTGGAGATTGATTGTAGCAACTCCACCGCTGCTTCATTTTCTGGAAAATGACTCCTCTTTGGACTTGGTTGTTCCTCATCTTCATCTTCATCCTTGAAGACCAATTGAAACTGAGCACATTCTCAGTTTCTCCCTGGTTACAACTTTTGTTAGCATATTTGCAGGATTCTGGCTAGTGTGTATCTTTTCCAGCTTCAACTCTCCATCTTCCAATACTGATAATATGAAATGGTACTTGAGATGTATGTGTTTAGTCCTGGAATGAAATGCTGAGTTCTTTGCAAGATGAATGGTGCTTTGGCTATCACTGTATAACGTGCCCATATCATGCTTCTTACCCAATTCATCCATAAACCTTTGTAACAAAATTATTTCTTTACTAGCCTCTGTAGCAGCAACATACTCTACTTCTGTTGTTGAAAGTGAAACAACACTTTGCCTTTTTGAAACCCAACTGACAGCTGTTCCACCTACAGTAAATACATATCCTCTAGTGCTCCTCCTGTTATCTCTGTCACCTACCATATCTGCATCAACATATCCCTGTAGAGCAATGTTTGAACTGCCAAAGCATAATGCTTGATTTGTGGTACCTCTCAAATATCTGAGAATCCATTTTACTGCCATCCAATGTTCTTTTCTTGGATTTTTCATGTACCTTCTTACAATTCCCACTGCATGTGCAATATTAGGCCTTTTGCATACCATTGCATACATTAAGCTTCCAACTACTGATGCATATGGAACTTTAGACATATATTCCATTTCTTCGTGGGTCTTGGGGCACATCTCCTTACTAAGTTTTAAATGGCTAGAAAAAGGTGTACTAAATAGTTTTTCATTCTGCATATTAAATTTTTTCAACACCTTTTCTATGTACTCATTCTGAGACAGTGTTATTTTGCGATTTTTCCTGTCTCTAGTTATCCTCATACCAAGAATTTGTTTTGCAGCTCCCAAATCCTTCATTGCAAATGAATTTTCCAATTTTCTTTTGATCACATTTATTTCCTGCATGTTAGACCCTGCAACAAACATGTCATCTACATATAATAACAATATAATATAGCTGCCATCATTTTTCCTTTTTAGATAGTGACATATAGTATAACCTTGTTCAGACATAAACTTGTCAAATTTTAGATACCACTACCTTGGAGCCTATTTTAAGCCATACAAGATTTTCTTTAACCTGCACACCAATTTTTCTTTCCCTTTTACCTCATATCCTTCTGGTTGCTTCATGTATATCTCTTCCTCCAAATCTCCATGGAGAAATGTTGTCTTTACATCTAACTGTTCAAGATGTAAATCTTCTGCTGCTACAAGACTTAAGATAGTTCTAATTGAAGTCATCTTAACAACAGGAGAAAATATTTCATCAAAATCAATACCTTTCTTCTGTGCAAACCCCTTCACCACAAGTCAAGCTTTATACCTCTGTTTTCCTCCATCTTCTTCCTTCAGCCTGTAAACCCATTTATTCTGCAATGTAGTTTTACGTGCAGGAAACCTGACTAAGTCCCAAGTCTGGTTACGCATTAAGGAGTCCATCTCTTCTTCCATGGCTAGCTCCCACTTCTCCCTACTTTTAACCTGCATTTCTTCTTCATAACATTCGGATTCACCAGAATCAGTCAATAATAAATAATATAATGAAGGAGAGTATTGTTCAGGGGGTCTACTTATCCTGGTAGATCTTCTAACACCAATTTCAGGTGTTTGAGGTGCCTATTGCTGTTGTGGTGGTTTTTGTTGCTGTGATTGTTGATTATTATTATTTCCAGGCACCTTTAATTTTTCAGTTATCTCATCAAGAACCATGTATTCCTTGCTTTCTTTTTCCGGTTTCTTTTCCTGCAATTGATTCTTATACAAGACCTTTTCATTGAATATTACATCTCTGCTCCTAATGATTTTGTGATTTTCATAATCATATAAGCGATAACCAAAATTATTAACACCATATCCAATAAAGGTACATTTCTTTGATTTTGCCTCAAGCTTTGTTCTATTTTCTTTATTAATATGGACAAAGGCCTCAGAAACAAAAGGCTTTAAAAAAGAGTACTATACCTTTTAACCTTTCCATGCTTCCTCTGGAATACCACCATCCAAGGAAATTGAAGGGCCTCTGTTTATTAGATAAACAACAGTATCTACAGCATCTGCCCAAAATTGTAAAGGAAATCATGCATGCAATCTCATGCACCTTGCACGCTCCATGATTGTTCTATTCATCCTTTCTGACACACCATTTTCTTGTGGTGTTCTTGGAACTGTCTTCTCTCTACGAATTCCATGCTCTGAACACTACCTATCAAACTCTTTGCTGCAATATTCACCTCCGTTGTCTGATTTGAGACACTTAAACTTCTTTCATGTCTCAATCTCAACCAAATATTTCCATTTCTTGAAAAATATCAAATACATCAGATTTATTTTGAACACAATAAATCCATGTTTTTCTAGTTGCATCATCAATAAAAGTAACATAATAGCGAGAGCCACCGAGAGATGATACCTGAGCAGGTCCCCATACATCTGTATGCACAAGCTCCAATTTTTCGCTCTTCTTTCCTTTCCCAACTCTGAGAAATCTGACTCTCTTCTGTTTTCCATAAATGCAGTCCTCACAGAAATCCAAATCAACATTCTTCAAACCCGACAAAAAATTTCTTTAGTGAAGAATCTTCATCCCTTTCTCACTCATGTGTCCGAGCCTATGATGCCATAATGTTGCATCTGCTCTTTTGGAAGTTAAAGCATTAACAGATTTAGAAATACCATTGCATAAATACAATGTACCAAACTTTTCTCCTTTTGATATTACCAGGGCTCCTTTGGTGACCTTCCAAGTTTTATCTGTGAAAATTGTCACACAACCTTCACCGCCTAAATGCCTTGTTGAATCTTATTTTTCTTCAGATCTGGAACATGCCTTACCTCCTTTAACAACCATTGGTTTCCATTCTATTTTTTTACAAGAACTTTACCCATTCCAACAATTTTAGAGGGTTTATTATCACCCAAATGAACTTTTCCAAAATCTCCTTGAACAAAGTCATGAAAATATTTCTTATCAGGTGTGGCTTGGAATGAAGCCCCTGAATCTACAACCCAAGAATCAGTAACATTTTTAAAAGAAAGAATCAAAGCATCTTGTAACACATCACCTGTCACATTTTCTTCATGATTTTTTTCTTGCTGTGCATCTCCTTCTTTTCCCTTCCAAGATCTACAGTCTTTCTTTAGGTATCCTTTCTTTCCGCATTTCCAGCACACTATCCCCGATCTGGACTTGGATCTGCCTTTCCTTGATTTACTATGATATCCCAAGATCTTTCCTCTTTCCATTCTCCTTCCCCTAGAATCTACACTCAAAGCATTACCCGATGTCTCATCAGAGCTTTTCCGTTGCATTTCCTCGCTAAGGATAGCACCGACAACATCATCAAACTTTAAAGTACTAGATCAAGAGACAAAGTTACTAATGGCCATTACTAAACCATTCCAACTCTCTGGCAATGAGCACAAGAATAACAGAGCTCTAACTTCATCATCAAAGTTTACCCCTACAGAACTTAACTAACTGGTAACTGTATTAAAATCATTTAAATGGTCTGCAACAGATCCACCTTCTGACCTATTCATATTAAATAGCCGTTTCATAATAAATACCTTTTTTGAGGCCGAGGGTTTTTCATATAGTTTTTCCAACGTCTGCATCAAACCCTCTGTTGTTGTTTCCTTTGAAATATTGAAGGCAACTCACGCCGCAAGGCACAACCGTACTGTTCTTAGTGGCTTTCTATCGAGAATGTTCCATTCCGTGTCTATCATGGCCACCGAATTATTTGTTTTTCTGCTCAATGGTAGGTACATATATTTCTAATACAGATAATCTTCCATCTACATCTTCCACAGCGGGAGGTTTTGGCCATTAAATTTCTCGACCCTAAAATTACCATCTTCCACCATTGCTCCCACTTGAACCAGGAACCCTTCTTTCCTGCGAGTTTATCAGCCAAATAGACCTTCGGATTTGATACTAGTTGTTAGAAAATTATATATTACACAGCAATGCAACACATAAAATATGTAGAAAACACAAGCACACAAAACACATAAAACCAGAGAGACACAGATATACGTGGTTCACCCAGTTTGGGCTACGTCCACCCTGAACAGCTAGTCCTTCCTTTCTATTATCTAGCAAAATGAAGAGATACAACCTATAGTAGATCCGTTGTAATATCCTCTATTCTCTCTCACAGTCTCCCTCTCTGTTTCTCGCTCCGAGAATACACATACAATACAAAGCCGCAATACAATACCCTCATAAAAGCGAGGGGTTGCCTTCTAGGGAAAAAAAACCCTAATCTAAACATAACTTCTACTGTCAGATCATTTGCCTAATGAAAAGCCCAGATTGACTAGAAATTACTATACTTTTACAAGACAATTTTACATCTGTTTTTAGCTTCGCCCCCCCCCCCCCACCATCCGAAAAGCATTGCCGCCCCCCCTGGACCCCCCACAGCAGCGATTAATTACGGGCGGTGTTGCCTCCCCTTTTAAGCTACAAGGGTCCAATGCTGTGATACAAATTAAACAAGATAATCAAGCTCCACACCCAATAGGGAACCCATTGTTGCCAAGGGGGATATTGATATTGAGACCACATAGCTGAAAACAGTGTATATTGGGGACCCATATTAAAATTATTAAAATACTGAGATGGGTCCTGAAACATACCGGGATTCATAGCTGGTGGTCGAGGTTGCCATGGCTTCTTCTGCCCCATGAAGTGCAGCTGGTCTACCATGCTTTCTTCACTTTCTCCTTGAAAAATTGCCTTTAGTCCGGGCAAGGAAGGACATGAGCTGGTCGCATCAGTCTGTTCATATATTGCACAAGCTTCCACTGTGTTTAACGGGCATTCCTTCAAATGATGTTTCTTTCTGCACTATGGGCAGAATATGGCCATAGTATTTTTCAAATCCATTTGTTTCTATTTTGCTTGCAGAGTGTCCATATGGGCAGATAATATGCTCATAATATCAGTTCTTAAGTTTTCCAGTAGATTTCCAATTTCCTCTTTTGTAACTCCTCCATCAGAAGTCTTTGATGACCAAATTCCTTGTCCACTCCTTGCATCCTCCCGTGAACACTTAATGCAATAATGACAGATAGTATCAAAGTCTTATTTCGAAATATCCCCTTTTCCTACTATGTTCAAAAGTTGCAGGGAGTCTTCCCTAAGTGCTCGGATAAGAATTATCTTCAGAATGTCCTTGTCCAGGTCACTATGGCCAGACCTCTGCAATATGTACTTGAATAGTTCCACACAGTGTTCCATTTTTTCGTCCTCTTTCTGTGAAAACTTAAAAATTTCCTCCTTAATATCACAGGATTTACATTGATCTTGATATTTCTCCAAGAAGGCTTCTTTCATCCCTTCTCATGAGGTAATCGTACTCCCTCCTAAACCCATGAACCATCTTAGGGCTGTTCCCTTTAGGGTAGCAGGAAATATCTTTAATTTATGAGCATCAGCAATATAGTCATATCCTTGAAAAAAAATGTCATATTCAAAGAGGAATGTATCAGGGTCTTCAGAAGAAAGCGCATGAAAACTAGGCAGAGCTGTTAAAGGAATGAGTCTCATTGGTGCATCACCTGTAACGTTTCCAATTGGAAAATCAATAGAAGAACTTACAGGTGCCATAAATACCCTCCAACACTCACTTGGAATTTCGACTGGTTCTACAGCTAGTATTTGGAGTGGTTCAATTCTAGGAGGCCGCACCACACTCCGCTGGTCCTTTTGTGACTCAAAGTCCTTCAAGAATTCTCTCTCCAAATCAGAATTGCTCAATTCGACTACAGGAAATTTTACAATGTTGCCTTGGTCTCGTGGGGATGAAAACCCTTTTGGAGGTTATTCTTCCCAATTAGAATTGCTCAGTTCTTCTGATCCTATACTTGCTATTTCTTCCCCCTATGCTGATGGTAAGGATTACTCCTCCACTGATACCCCATTTATCAAGTCTTCTGCTGTAGAAAGAATACCTTCTGGTACCGTGGATGGCATTGGTTGCTCCACAGACTGCCCTTCGGATTTCGTTTGAACTCTTACCCTGAGAGCAACACGGGATGATGCTTTAGATCTAGATTTTTCAGTAATCTCCTAAATATATGTCTTCCTTCCCGGATCTTTTCCTTTCTTTGGGGGTCTTCCTCTGCCCCTCTTATTCAGATCCTTGTTCATACAAAATATGAAGAGGGTTCATCAAAGTAACAAAATCACTCAGGACCTAGAGCAGGACAGATAACTTCTTCCCCAGGATGAGAGAGTAGGTTAAAACAGACAATAAAAACAAAAGGAAAATCGAAGTTCAGGACCTGAAGTAGGGTAATCAAATACCCTCCTCAGGATGAGAATTTGGCCCTTCAGAAAAGAATCGAAAAAACAAAAAGCTACAAACTATGCCCAGGACTTAGGGAAGGGTAACAAAATACCCTCCCCAATACAAGGGATTAATTTTAATGAAAAATAAAAGCAGAAAGAAAAACAACATGCTATGCTCAAGACTTGGAGCAGGGTAATAGATGCCCTCCCCAAGATGAGAGATCAACTCTACAAAAAAATAATAAAAAGCAGGAAATAAAAACACAAATCACTACGCTCAAGACTTGAATTAGGGCAATAAATTCCCTTCCCAAGATGAGAGATTGGCCCTTAGATCAATTGCAGATCCTTTTCTTGCACCTGTTAGCCTTCCCCGACAACGATGCCAAAATGTTGGTGTCTGGGTATGAATAATGTTCAAACCTTTTTCCACATAAATTATCAACCCGGGGGTGTTAATTATTTCAAGACTAACAACATAGTATATGCAGGAGCAAGCACATGACCTACTATAGATCACAGGGTTAAATCCATAAACACACAGACTACTATAACAACAATTAAATATATTGCAAAAATAAAAATACATTCACAGTAATTGAAGGATTAAACTGTAACAACAGTAATGAAATCACTCTAAAACATTAAAACAATGAAAAGAAAGGGAAACACAACACCAGATCAGAATAGTGGGCCCAACTTTATGATCAGGGCTGCGGTAAACTCACGAATTACAGGTGAAACATCAAGCTGCTGTGCATTCAATTAATTGTAGAATATACTGTTAAAAAATGTGTATGTAAAATGGGCTTAACCCTAATTCATAGCCCGCAGGCCCTCTTTATACAAATGTTCTGGAAATCTGTGACTTCCCTCAGCAACTAGATATTTACAAAAATATACTTTGTTACAACAACAACCTAGTTGCCCAGAGGGAAACCATAAAAAGGCCTGAAATAACGTTGGTGTGGAATAGAGTCTGTTACGTTGTAACGACAAATGGAGATAGCGCTAGAAATTATCGGTTGTTCCACGACTCATAGATGTAACTTTCTCTCTTTGGCCGAATCTGTAGAAATATCGGAGTTAATATTGCAAAAGGGTAAAACCTCCATGATAATTACTTCATTAATCAAATATCTCATGAAAGATAAAAGAAATGGGTTTACCTTATGCATTTAAGAACAATAATGGTACTAAGAGATAGAAATATGGGATAAAATGGGAGAGGAAAAGTATACAAATCCGGTACCCAATAGCTGCATCCCAATTTGGATGATCTGAAGCTTCTTCAAAGGTATATGGATCATAATTTTCTGTAACTTGAGCCAATAAAGAAGAGGCTTTGTCAAACTGAGAACGTGTACGACATTGATCTGTAGGGTCACCTGCAAGAGAACTTGATGCATCGCGAGTAGAACAGACCCATTTTGGAAGTTGGGGAGATGAAGCAAGATCCTGAGGAGGTGGAGGAGGATTTTCATCCTTCTTGTCATCATCCGAAGTAGAAGTAATGCTTTTAGAATTATAATATATAGAGAGAGATGGCACAAATTCCGAATCAGGCTCACAGGCCAAAGGTGGCACACCAACTGAACTAGGTTCACAGACCGATATATTTTCATCAAATTTTACATCTCTTCTAGTGATTAGATTTTTGGATTTGGGTTGAATAAGTCCATATCCTTTGACATCTTTAGTATATCAAACAAAAATACATTTTTCACTCTTAAGTTCTAAGGCTTTATGTTTCTCATCTGGAATATGGGCCGAAGCTTCACTTCGAAAAAAATGAAAGTGACTTACATATGGTTTGATTGAGCTCCAGCCTTCTTCTGGAGTGATATTCCTTAGGAACTTCGTAGGAATGCGATTTACAATGTAATTTTCACAGTTAATTGCTTCTGCCCAAAATTTAAGACTAATTCCTTTAGATTGAAGCATATAATTAGCCATTTATTTTAGAGTGAGATTCTTCCTTTGAGCTACACCATTTTGTTATGGAGTATACATAACAATATTTTGCAATTGAACGCCATGCTTAGTGAGAAAGTTGATAAATTTTTTGTTAACATATTATCCTCCATTGCCAGATTTTAACTTAAGAATTTTATGTCCAGATTGTTTCTCAACAAAGGCCTTAAAGGCCAAGAACATGTTAAAAACGTCACTCTTGATTTTTAAGAAGTATACCCAAGTGCATCTGGAAAAATCATCAATGAAAGTTAAGAAGTACTTGTAGCCAGAGAAAGAAACAACTAGAAGTGGACCACATAAATCACTGTGCACAAGCTGCAAAGGAGCTGAAGAGTGCCAAGAGGCACGTTTGTCAAAGCTATCCTGATGGTGTTTTCCGAGTACACAACCGGAAAAAACACCATCTCGACAAGATACCATACGAAGACCTGTCACCATATTTTATTCACATAGAGTTTGAAGAAAGAAATAGTTTAAGTGACCAAATTGCTCATGCCAAAGTTTGTTCACTTCATCATTATGAGCAACAAAAAAGGAGGGAAGCCTTGATGACCCAAAGTTGTCAAACTTATACAACCTTGTGGAATCATCAGCAATGTCAGTAGCTAAAATATGTCTAGGATTTCTTAGGTCCTTAATTACAAAATCATGAGGTGAGAATTTTACAGTTTTGCCTTCACCTGATTGAGTTATCCGATAAAAAAATAGAAGGTTGCAAGACAAGGTAGAAACACATAATACATCATGAAATGGACCATTAACTAGATGAATGGTTCTAGACCATACAACACTAAGAGATCTGTCATCACCAACATAAATATTTTTTGGTGTTACAATCATTTAAAGAAGAAAACATGGCTTTATTGTTGGCCATGTGGTAAGAGGCTCAAAAATCAATGAGCCGTTGATGAGAATGAGAAGAATAAGATACATTCAATGCATAACCAAATATTTATGCTTGACAACTGTTGGGGTTCCCATGTTTTGGCCATATTGGCAAGACCAAAAGATGAGACAACATCAGAACCACTTTCGGACCTCAGGATCTAGCCCTCCTGGGTCTAGAGAGGGATCTCTCTGTATGAGAAAAGATTTATTTCTATGAGGCTCAAATGTTATGATTTTAGGCTAGTTATAGGCATAAGGTTTGTTTGTTTGATTTGTTTGATTTTGGTTGCTGGTTATCAGGAATGAAGGATTCAATGTGAGACCAAGATGAGTAAAGAGGGATAAAACAGAGGGGAAACATTCCAGGAAATACTAAAAACCATTGGGCAATGGAGTCAGGAAAGGATTTGCTTGCTACTCAATAGGCAGGCTTTCAATTGGGCTAGTCATCTGAAACTTAGGATCTTTCAATATGGTTATGTGATATGGAAAGTAGGAGGGAGGAGATAACACAGATTTCAGAGCACAAAGTTACAGATCAGCAGGTCGTACAAGGATCCTAGTGGACAGGGCTAACACTAATCCCCAGTGTTCCCAAATCTTCCAAGTAAATCTATAACAAGAAGCATCTAAGAACTGAATTCATTTAATTCATACATCAGAGAGCAGGCAATAACATCCACTACATTTGTTAAGCCAACTGAAAACACTCCTTAGATAATACATTCAGAAGAGAAACATAAATGGCAAGGAGAGCAGAAACATAGGGTACCTAACAAGTGTAAATCCTATGCCAATATTCTGATGCAAGCCAGTAGAAACGAAATGAAATGAACGTAAACACAGAGATAGGAAAACATCACCGCTACTTCAGATCAGGATCCAAAGAAATGTGCTTGTCATATTAAATAACAATACCAATCAAGTACAATATTGCCAATAGCTGAATACTCAGTCTGAAAACATATCCTTCAACCTATCTTACAATCTTTACACAGAGACTGTGTCTCAAAAGAAACTACTTACAGTTCTCTGATAACTGATCAACAACCTTTACAATGTTTTTCTCATGAGTTTTATAGCTGAAGAGAAGAAGAGGAGGTAGGTAGAAAACTAAATGCATCATTAACACTCTGAAGAGGAAGGGGGCCGAAGCCCATTTTATTTTAAACTCAGAGCATTACCCGCTGGCAATTTTGGGTTCACGAATGATCTCCTTCAGGCTTCCAATTACTCTGATATGGCCCTGAATGTACTCTGACTACAGTACTGTGCAACACTTTGGTGTATAAACAAAACAACTGAATGGATTTCCATGCTTATGAAATAAACGCTTCTGATATCATAGGATTGCTTTAGGGGGGGAACTTTGCTTGTGCACAATATAATCTGAAACAATAATGTGCACTGTGTCCTTGCTCTGGAAGAAACACTCTGCTGATTTGAACCCTGATTTCATTGTCTTCTGCGTGCTGGATCTCCTGTGTGATCCTCGGGATTCCCGATCTGGTACTTTGCCTCTAAACTGCTGCATAAGACCCAAAACCTTCAATACTGAGTGCTGAAATCCTTGATCATAAGCTGGTTTTTCCCACTGTTCCATGAACGTCTCGATTTTGCAAGATCTGGGCTTTAATGGCGCTGGAGAGGGCTCGCGAAGTTTCAAACTCTGTCCTTTGATGGCATTTATACTACCGCCACCCTTCTTGACATTTCCTTGTAGTACGAGCTTCCAAATTTAATTCTGTCTACATCAATGTGTCACTTACAATGATCCCTGTGAATCATGGCGGTTTTCTACCTTTCTAAAAGCCCTGCAAAAACACGAAACTTGTTAAGAAAAAAATGGAGGTGATGGACGCAACAAGGGGTGGCTCAACTGACTACGCAGACTGGTTAGATGGCGAAAACATCGTGGAAGACCCATAGTGCGGTGAAAACGGTAAAATTACAGTCGGAAGGTGATGCGGGAGGAAAATGAATGAAACATTTGAATCTCTGCCCTTTGAATGAATATGTGTAACGGGACGGGTGAACATACGGTGAGGCACGTGGAGGTGATGTGGTGGGACCGGCTGACAGTGGAATAGTCAACAGTGGGAGACAATCTGGACCGTCAGATCTGAGAGGAGATCGACGGTGGGAAACACGACGGAGGGTAGTGGAATGGTGGGCCAGGGGTATGGAGGCTATGGTTTAAACCCCGCGCAGCTTCGTCGATCGATGACCATCGGATGAGGCTCGCAAGATCTAACGTCTGACGTGAATATCGCTGCGCGTCCTGTACCGAACGATAACGTGCGATGGAATAGCAGTTTTGAAATCGTACTGGAGCCACGCATCAAGAGGTGTATGGAATCGCTGGTCGATGAGGAAATACCACCGATTGCCTGAAGGCGGTGCGATGGAAACTGCCGGGTTTTGAAATAGCACGCTGCAGGGACCACCGGCAGGTAAACTTCAGACCGTTTATCTGGCGGTGAAAGGATGGCGATGGCGCGATCAGTGCATTAAACAGGTGAATCACGAGCGCCGTGGGTTTTAATGATCGTTGTTCGATCTATATGGATCAACGGTTGAGGCATCGCTCGATAATCATATGGGACAAACGCCTTTGGGGCTAGCGCTTCAGTCACAGTGCTGGGTTCTGTGGAGAGAAAGGTTACGGGGCTAGCAGAGAAAGGGCAGAGGCCTATTATATGGTCTGAAAGTGGGTTTTTTACCCTTTTTAATGCATTTTGAGGCCTGAGGAGGGTAACGGTAGGGGAAAGAAGGGGTTTTAGGCATAATCAAGGGAGTAGGGATGTTTTAGAGGGGATTTCAGAGATGGAAAGGGGAATTAGGGGGAAGAAAGGAGACTTTGAGGAGAGGAACAATGGGGTGAAAATGAAGAAATTTGCAAGGGTAGAATAAAACCTTTAGGAGCCTGATTTTGGTCAGCAAGGCATATTGATTCAGAACAGCAGAAGGAAAAAGTCACAAGGCAGGGAACTTGGAAAGGCTGCAAGGATGATGTGTTTACAAAGGAAATGCATTCCTTACAGGCTTATGAAACAAATTAGCTCCTTGCTTGCTTGTCAAGAAATTTATAAGGGGCTAACAGTGGCTCCACATGGGGATGGCTTCTTCTTAAAAAAGTCAAGAATCCAGAAATTGAACTTTGGAGTAGGCCAGATGCCTGCTGCTTGGCACATCCTTTTATTTATTTTCTTTACAACTGCCACAATATGAAGAAACATCAGCAGACAAACTATCCCCAACAAAATACCTACCCACACTATAGTCCTAGCATTTTTTCTTCTTCCAGGGTGCATTTGAGCTAGCAGACCCTTTACATATTTTATTTTTATAACAGAAAATAAACCTATTCTAATTCTACCCTTATTGCTCCATGAGACCATATTAGACTGTTTGCCTCATATGTTTCTCTACCTAATCTAATATTTGCTAGGATTAAACTATCCAGCAGATTTCTTCTCTACGTTCTACAACAGAAATTGAAAAACAGCCAAGCCAGGATTAGACTGTCTGGCTTGCTGTGGACCATGGCATAAAGACAGTTGCACATGGGCAGAAACTTGCAAAACTTTGGAAACAAAACTTGAAGGCTTGAAATCTGGAACTTGTAGCATCCTTCTTTTCTTTTTGTGACTCAAGATTTGAGCATGTTAGAGTCACTTCCTTTTCTTTGTTTTAGCTCTGGTTTTGGGCATGTTAGAGCTGATTCTTCTTTTTTCTTTGCTGGTCCAGATTTTGGGCATGTTAGGATCAGCTGTTTGACTTTATTTGGCTCAAGTTTTGAGTTTATTAGAGCCAATCCTTTTCACACTAGAGGTTCATGATTTAAGCATGTTTGAACCTCTCTTTTCCTCTCTTTTTTTTGGAACATTTTCTCTTTTCTCTTTGAAAACAAAAACTGCAATGGTATGTACAATGGAAATGAAACTGGAAATGAAAGATCAGGAGAAGTAGTGCTTGAGAATCCTGCCATTGATAGGACCCCCAAACAGCTCTGTACCATCTAATTCCTATAGAAAAAACGCATTTGGACCCACAATGGCCTGGATGATGTATGGACCCTGCCACAAGCTGTCAAACTTGACGTGCTTTCCTTTGTCCCCTCTCCTTGAGTCCCACTTCAAAACTTTATCTCCAATTTTAAAATCAGCAGCTTTGGTTCTCTTGTCAAACAATCTCTTTATATTTTCCTGAACCTTCACTGCTATGTTGTAGACCTCTTCCCTTGTTTGCTGGAGATGGATTATCTGATTTATTCTCCTCACCATGTTGTCTTCGTCTGTTTGGATCTCCTGGATCAGTTTGATCACTGGTATCCCAAGGCTGGTAGGGAATACTGCTTCTATTCCATAGACAAACTGAAATGGTGACATGCTAATGGACTTTTTTGTTGTAAGCCTGTTAGCTCACAAAGCATGTACTAACTTGTTATGCCATGATTTTCTGTTCTCTTCCAATAGCTTTTTGATGATGATCACCAGGCTCTTGTTTGAGGATTCAGCTAATCCATTAACTTGAGGGTAATAGGCAGTTGAATGACCAAGTACTATTTGATACCTGAGACAAAAATCAACCATCTTTTTGGATCTGAAAGCAGTAGCATTATCAGTGATTATTTTCCTTGGGCAGCCAAACTGAGATAGGATGTGACCCTCTAGGAAACTAATGATGACTGAGTCTGTGGCATTCCTAGTGGGTATGGCCTCTATCCACTTAGTGAAGTAGTTTGTGGCTGTCAGGATCCATTTGTGTTGTGTGGAAGAAGCAGGATGGATCTCCCCTATGAAATCTAGGCCCCATTGCAAAAAGGGGCCTTCGACAGTGATGGGTTGTAGGGGTAAAGGGAGGAGTTTTCTTTTGCCCTCAAGGATCTGACATTTGTGGCAGGCAACTATCATTTTATGGACATCATTGAAGAGCGTGGGCCAATAGTATCCAGCTCTGAGTATTTTTTTGCAGTGGCTTTCCAACTCAGATGGCCTCCACATTCTCCAGCATGAAATTCTTGTTTAACCCTCTCTGCCTCATTCTCAGGAAAACATTTAAGCAATAGGCCATTAGGATTCTTCCAGTATAAGTTTTCATTCACAATGCAGTTATTTCTGGTTTTTAGCTTTAAGAATCTGGCCTTGGTCTTTGATAATCCGGGAGGGGCATTGAGATGTGTAAGCACATACAGAATGTCGGAATACCAAGGAGAGCTCTGAAACTTCTCCTCAACAGTGAGATCAGGCAATTCTTGTTGCTCATCTAAGGTATTTATCATGTTAATGTCTAGGGCTTGTAGGTTTGATTCAACCATTAATTTAGCTAAGCCCTGGCCTTTAACCAGTTTGGTGGGTTTTATCTCAAGTTCATACTCTAAGATCACAACTATCCATTTGCCCCTTTTCCCATCTGGGTCTTGGGACAGTATATCTTTGACTATGATGTTGGGCACATAAGCTACAGTGTGAGAGTGCAATATGTACACCCTGAAGTCTTTCAAGGCCTTAACCAGAGCATAGGCATGTTTCTCCATGATGTTGTATTTCAAGGGTGCATCTCTAAGTGCTTTGCTAAAGAAGGCAATTGGCTGTTCCATTCCCTTCATGTTTTTCTACATCAAAACTGCAGCCACTTGGTGCTCAGAGGCAAATGAAAAAATCAGGAAATATTTGGAGAAATCTGGGCTGATTAGGACGGGAGCTTGGGTAAGTGCAAGTTTCACTGATTCAAAATATTGCTTAGCTCCTACAGTCAATTTAACTCCTGCACCTTTCTTCAGCATGTTAGTCATGTTCCTAAGGTGTTCAGCCAGATTTGGAATAAACCTCCTAAGGAAGTTAATCTTCCCAATGAAGGATTGTAATTCCTTGATGTTTCTGGGGTGTATGATCTATAGTATTCCCTCAACTTGCTGTGGGTCTATCCTGATTCCCTCCTCGGATATAATGTGGCCAAGAAGTTTACCTTCTTGTAGCCCAAAGATAGTATTTTTAGGGTTCAGGGACAGACCAAACCTTCTACATTTTTCGAATAATTTTCTCAGATGTTTCAGGTGTTCTTCTTCAGTCTTGGAAAAGACTGTTATGTCATCTAAGTAGATAACATCGAAGTGCCCTATCTCACCTGAAAATTCTATGTCCATCGCTCTTTGGAAGGTGGCTCTAGCGTTCATCAGTCCAAAAGGCATCTTCACATACATAAAGGTACCCCATGGAGTGGTAAAGGTTGTTTTGAGTTGGTCTTCTAGGATCACTAAGACTTGGTTATAGCCTGAAAAGCCATCCAGTAGGGAGATTCTTTTAGAGCCCACTACCTTCTGAAGGATATGTTCCATTTTAGGCAAAGGGTAATTGTCCTTGAGTGAGGCTCTATTAATATTCCTGAAGTCTATACACAATCTGATTTCTCCTGTTTTCTTCCTCACAGCCACCAAATTTGATACCCAATCAGAGAACCTCACCAGCACAATTATACCTGCTTCATACATTTTCTTTATCTCTTTCTCTACTGCAGGCAATTGTTTAGGATTGATTCTGCGAAGTTTTTGCCTAAAGGGCTTATAATTTTCTTTCAAGGGTATCTTATGCTGAAGGATATTTGTGTCATAGGCCTTTAAGTCCTCATAGCTCCATGCAAACACATCAATGAATTCCTTGAAAAGGTCAATGCATTTCTTCTTCATGTCTACAGATAAAGACTTAGCTAGTTTAATCATTTTGGGCTTATCTTTAGTGCCTATGTTGCATTCTTCCACATCAGAGTCTGCATGTTCTATAGTGGGCTTTTTTGCCACATCATCGAAGTCAAAAAGGTCCTCTAAGGGTGCCAGGCCCCTGGGTATATTCTTATCTTTGGCCTGCAGCACCTCTACCTCTTCAATATCTGCATTTTCACATTTGCGGTCTGGATTTCCAATATGTTCATATAAAGAGTTTATTTCTATGTTACAGAGTGTTTCTTCCTCATTCGAGGATTCATCACTTAGGCAACTACTATCAGGTTGGGAGTCCGAATCAGAAAATTCGAACTCGTTTCTGCCTACCAGGAAATCGTCAATCTGTTTATCACCTTCGAAGACCTGCCAATATTTTTCGTTGTCTGGCATAGCAGGTCTGAGTTTGGTCTGAATGATGATCTGTTGGTCACTAGAAGTCTTAGGGTAGGAACTGGCTAGGCAAGCTAATCCATTTGCAATGACATTTTGAATCCTAGGAACGAACACTAATTTGTACTCAACAAACGTTTTCAGTAGATCCATAGTGTCATTCCTATATGCTCTCAGCCTAGGATGTTTCTTTGTGTATTCACCGTTCACCTGCTTAATAAATAACTCTGAGTCTCCCCTTACGGCTATCCTACGGGCCCCTATTTTCTTCAACAGATTTAGACCCAGGATCAGAGACTCGTATTTAGCGACATTATTTGTGCATTTGAAGTGCAGGTTGCAGGCGTGACTCTCAGCATAGTCGTTTTCTGTATTGTGTAGCCATACCCCCACTCCAACAGTTCTTCTTGTGCACGACCCATCGAAATTCATTTCCCACAGGGATTCATCCTCGTTATTGTTATCATCTCTTTCCCTACGACTGGGTTCACCATTATGTTGCGTAATAGGGTACATACTGGGCTGTGGATCGCTTTGTTCCTTGTGAAATGTATGAGTCTCAGGGATCTGGCCAAATGGCTGTTCACACTCTTTTTCTTGTTCACTTAGGGTTAGGTCTCCACCGCATATCCTACAGGCTTCGTTGCAATTTTCTTCTTCATTGTCCTCTAAATCCAGAGCAGCCATTATGTTAAAATCAACAACTTATACCTTTCTGTTTGTATCTCTGTTTTGGGACTCTAACCTTTCTAAGGATTCATCATTACAAAAGATGAAGGAGTCAAGGTCTGTATGTACAGAATAAGCAGGTGAATTTCTGGCTTTTCGGGGCTACTGACTAGGAATTTCATCTGTGCTTCCCTATACAGTTTTCTAAGTTGGCTAAAGATTGGGATTGTGGCATATGAACCATCCATCTGCATTGTACCCTGTAGCTTGGCTCCCCATGATATTGATAGTAGCATGTCATACTTTGGTGGCACATCTGCCACCACAACATCCATGACCATGCATTTAGCTGGGATTTGAGTTAAGCTCACACACAAGTCTTTGATCAGGCCTAGGCATTTTACTTTGCTAGAGTCAAATGAGTATAAGTCTTTGTAGGGTCTGGTTATCTCTAGACCTAGTCTTTCCATAACTACCTTAGGCATTAGGTTGTGAGACGCTCCAGAGTCATGCATTGCATTATGCAGGATATTGTCATGAATGTTGAGACTGATATAGAAAGGTGGGACTACCCCCTCCTGAAACTTCCCCTATATCTTAGGTCCAAACAGAAGGGCAGGCTGATCATTGTTCAGATTTATGGAGTCACCATTCTCACCTAAGTTCAAAGCTCTCAAAATATAGCCTTTATATACATCTTGAGTGGCCAGCTCAGAAAGTGGGACAGAGATTTTAATTCTTTCAATCTCACTTTCCAAGTTGAAAGTGGACTGACTCTTTGGGATACTCATCTCTGTTCTATTTTCCACTGCCTTAGTGGCTAAATCAGTGGGCTTATTTTCGTTATGTACAGTGTTTGTGACCGTTTTATTAGGAGCACTAATTGCAGCGCTAATGCTGCTAGCTGGTTTACCTTGTGCATTAGTGTTTTGGTTGTCTTTTTCTCTATTTTTCCCAGAACTTTCAGCTGTTGATTTGTTGGTTTCAGCAGTTGCTTTAGAATTTTTCTCAAGCCTCTCTTTGATGGTGGTCTCAGAAGCTTTGGGTTTGGAAGTTTCTTGACTCTTTTTGCTTCTAAGTTCATATTGTTCTCTGACCTGAATCATGGCATTTTCAAATCCTAATCTGTAATCTTCAGATTCCAACCATTCTTCCTCCCAACTAGAGGGTGAAGGCTGGTCTTCTTCTGAATAATAGTTATGGATTGAATATTTTGTTTCAAACATATTGATTGTGTTTCCCTCGGACTCTTCTATGATTCCCTCATCTTCATCAAGAAAATTCTCTTGGAATGGAGGAATAACTTGTTGATCTGATTCTCTTTGTCTGTTGGGAGTGTTATTGTTTCTTCTAAAGTTTTGGTTCTGGTTCTTGTTTTGATTGCTAATGGTGACAACCATATTTTCCATTATTTGTTGTAATATTTCCACATTTTTAGATAGCTTATCATAATTTTGGTCAGATGTGGAAGCTACGTTGTCATCTCTATATGTTACCCGTCTCTCAGATTTCAGTCTTGCTCTTTTCTCAATCAGATTTGCCTCTATGTTCACTGCTCCTTTCTGCATGTCCTCCAATGTGTTGTATTCTTTATCCCTAAGCTCATAGGCCATGTCAGCATCAAAGCCTTCAGGGTATTTTGCTAGGGCCATGCCTTGCGGAGGTTTCATATGTGGAGGGAGGGCGTTGTAGATGCTGTTGAACCTTGTTGTGTAATCGTGAACACTCTCTCCTACGTTTCTTTTAAGGGTCATGTATTCTGCTAGGAGCTGGCGAGGATTCACCCTAGTTTCCCATTTGTTTATGAAAGTCTGATATAAGCCCGGAAGATCATTTATGCCACCTGGAGGTAGGCCCTTAAACCATTTCTTCACATCACCCCCTAAGCTTTGGGCAAAGATTCTCATTTTGACTGTATCATCATCTATTTCCATGTATTCAAAATAATCTTCCATCTTATCTACATGTTGTTGGGCTGTGATGGACTCCTTTGCAGTGAAGTGTGGAATATTTGACTAAAAATCATTCGGTAAGGGTACTAGAGGCTGGGGTAAAACCAGAGGTGCATACCAAGTTGCCATGATGATATTTTGATGAGGTAAAGGGTTAACTTGGGCAGCTGGTATATGGATGACAGGGATATTATGACCATCAGAGGGCTGATGAGCAGACCTAGGGTGACTAAGTCCCAAGTTTTGTATGAAATGTAAATTGGGAGGAGTAGATGGAAGGGTCTGTCTATTCCCAAGGTGTCTACCACTTTGCCGTGGTGAATCAGGAAGCTCTGGGTCTAGCTAATCTAAGCTACTGAATGACCTAGTTCAAGATAAGCTGTTAGGTAGGTCTAGGTCAACGTGAAAGTGTGATAGAGTTGTAAGATCTTCTGGTGCAGAATTAGCTCTATGGATGTGTTTGGAAATAGTTGATCTTTTAGGTGTATGAGCCCCCTTGATGATGCTCTCAGGATTGTCAACTATTTCAGGTGGGTCTGGGTCAGGGTAAGCTCTTGTATGAATGGTTCTAGAAGCCAGAATGTTGTTTCTGACCAAGCAGCTTAACCCTACTTGTTACTTCTACTGTGGTTGATGTTGTTATGGGGGCTGGTCTCCCAGTGGAGTCTAATGTGAACCAAGATAATCAACATTTCTACTGATCACCAGTGGAGTCTTTGAAACGTTTAGGAAACTATGGAGTCGCCAGGTGGAAGGTTTAGGATGTTTTTTGGAAGGTACACTAGCCACCATAGTGTTCTTGAGATGTCCCCTTTTCGAGGATATCTTCAAACACAACAAACTCTAACCAGAGATTGTCTGGGAGGGAATTTACCAGATATGTCACCTCTGAAAGAGTGTGAGATCTGGAGGCTACCTGGCCCTTTCCAGACTCTGTCCAAGAGTATGGGAAAACACAACAAATGGTATAGAGGTTGATGTGAGAATAAGACCGTTTAACTGCCAACCTAACCAGAGATTGCAGGTCTTTGAATGCTTAAGAATTTTTAAGGTGTAATGCACGCAGTTCCCCAGCGGAGTCGCCATTATGTTGGGGTTTCCATGTTTTGGCCAGATTGGAAAGACCAAAAGATGAGACAACATCAGAACCTCTTTCAGACCTCAGGATCTAGCCCTCCTGGGTCCAGAGAGGGATCTCTTTGTATGAGCAAAGGTTTATGTCTATGAGGCTCAAATGTTATGATTTTAGGCTAGTTATAAGCACAAGGTTTGTTTGTTTGATTTGTTTGATTTTGGTTGCTGGTTATCAGGAATGAAGGATTCAATGTGAGACCAAGATGAGTAAAGAGGGATAAAACAGAGGTGAAACATTCCAGGAAATACTCAAAACCATTAGGCAATGGAGTCAGGAAAGGATTTGCTTGCTACTCAATAGGCAAGCTTTCAATTGGGCGAGTCATCTGAAACTCAGAATCTTTCAAGATGGTTATGTGATATGGAAAGTAGGAGGGAGGAGATAACACAGATTTTAGAGCACAAAGTTACAGATCAGCAGGTCGTACAAGGATCCTAGTGGACAGGGCTAACAGTAATCCCCAGTGTTCCCAAATATTCCAACTAAATCTATAACAAGAAGCATCTAAGAACTGAATTCATTTAATTCATACATCAGAGAGCAGGAAATAACATCCACTACACTGGTTAAACCAACTGAAAACATTCCTTAGATAATACATTCAAAAGAGAAACATAAATGGAAAGGAGAGCAGAAACATAGGGTACCTAACAAGGGTAAATCCTATGCCAATATTCTGATGCAAGCCAGTAGAAACGAAATGAAATGAATGTAAACACAGAGATAGGAAAACATCACCGATGCTTCAGATCAGGATCCAAATAAATGTGCTTGTCATATTAAATAACAATACCAATCAAGTACAATATTGCCAATAGTTGAATAATCAATCTGAAAACATATCCTTCAAACTATCTTACAATCTTTACACAGAGACTGTGTCTCAAAAGAAACTACTTGCAGTTCTCTGATAATTGATCAACAACATTTACAATGTTTTTCTCATGAGTTTTATAGCTAAAGAGAAGAAGAGGAGGTAGGTAAAAAACTAAATGCATCATTAACACTCTTAAGAGGAAGGGGGCCGAAGCCCATTCTATTTTAAACTCAGAGCATTACCCTCTGGCAATTTTGGGTGCACGAATGATCTCCTTCAGGCTTCCAATTACTCTGATATGGTCCTGAATGTACTCTGACTGCAGTACTGCACAGTACTTTGGTGTATAAAAAAAACAATTGAATGGACTGCTATGCTTGTGAAATAAACGCTTCTGATAGCATAGGATTGTTGTAGGGGGGAAACTTTGCTTGGGCATAATATCATCTGAAACAATAATGTGCACTGTGTCCTTGCTCTAGAAGAAACACTCTGCTAATTTGAACCCTGATTTCATTGTCTTCTGCGTGCTGGATCTCCTGTGTGATCCTCGGGATTCCCGTTCTGGTACTTTGCCTCTAAACTACTGTATTAAGACCCAAAACCTTCAATACTGAGCGCTGAAATCCTTGATCATAAGCTGGTTTTTCCCACTGTTCCATGAACGTCTCGATTCTGCAAGATCTGGGCTTTAATGGCGCCGGAGAGGGCTCGCGAAGTTTCAAACTCTATCCTTTGATGGAATTTATACTGCCGCCACCCTTCTTGACATTTCCTTGTAGTACTAGCTTCCAAATTTAATTCTGTCTGCATCAATGTGTCACTTACAATGATCCCTGTGAATCATGGTATTTTTCCGCCTTTCTGAAAACCCTGAAAAAACACGCAACTTGTTAAGAAAACAATGGAGGTGATGGATGCAACAGGGGGTGGCTTGACTGACTACGCAGACTGGTTAGATGGTGAAAAAATCATGGAAGACCCATAGTGTGGTGAAAACGGTAAAATTACAGTCGGAAGGTGACGCGGGACGAAAATGAATGAAACCTTTGAATCTCTGACCTTTGAATGAATATGTGTAACGGGACGGGCGAACGTACGGTGAGGCACGTGGAGGTGACGTGGTGGGACCGACTGACATTGGAATAGTGAACAGTGGGAGACAATCTGGACCGTTAGATCTAAGAGGAGATCGATGGTGGGAAACACGGCGGAGGGCAGTGGAACGGTGGGCCAGGGGTACGAAGGCTATGGTTTAAACCCCGCGCAGCTTCGTCGATCGATGACCGTCGGATGAGGCTCCCAAGATCTAACGGCTGACGTGAATATCGCTACGCGTCCTGTACCGAACGATAACGCGCGATGGAATAGCGGTTTTGAAATCATACAAGAGCCACACGTCAAGAGGTGTGTGGAATCGCTGGCCGTTGAGGAAATACCGCCGACCACCCAAAGGCGGTGCGATGGAAACCACCGAGTTTTGAAATAGTGCGCTGTGAGGACCACCGATGGGTAAACTCCGGACCGTTGATCTGGCAGTGAAAGGATGGCAATGGCGCGATCAGTGTGTTGAACAGGTGAATCATGAGCGCCGTGGGTTTTAACGATCGCCGTTCGATCTATATGGATCAACGGTTGAGGCAGCACCCGATAATCATATGGGACAAACGTCTTCGGGGCTAGCGCTTCGGTCACAGCACTGGGTTCTGTGGAGAGAAAGGTTATGGGGCTAGCAGAGAAAGGGCGGAGGCCTATTATATGGTCCGAAAGTGGGTTTTTTACCCTTTTTAATGCATTTTGAGGCCTGAGGAGGGTAATTGTAGGGGACAGAAGGGGTTTTAGGCATAATCAAGGGAGTAGGGATGTTTTAGAGGGTATTTCAGAGATGGAAAGGGGAATTAAGGGGAAGAAAGGAGACTTTGAGGAGAGGAACAATGGGGTGAAAATGAAGAAATTTGCAAGGGCATAATAAAACCTTTAGGAGCCTGATTTTGGTCAGCAAGGCATATTGATTCAGAACAGCAGAAGGAACAAGTCACAAGGCAGGGAACTTGGAAAGGTTGCAAGGATGATGTGTTTACAAAGGAAATGAATTCCTTACAGGCTTATGAAACAAATTAGCCCCTTGCTTGCTTGTCAAGAAATTTATAAGGGGCTAACAACAACCACATGCAGAAAGTGTCATTCCCAATGATGAAGTTGAAGAGTTCTCCAAATGGATGTTGTGCTTCCTCATTGATGCTTCCAAGGCGTCCATCTTGTTAAAACAATTTGACACTACATGGCCATCACGATTACAATTTGCAATGTCTATCTATCTTCTTTCCTTTGTTTTTGTTTGCCTTATCAGTTTGTTGAGTTGATTTTTTAGTTTGCAGCTGACATTTATTAAGACCCTTGTTTGGTTTAGGGCCATTCTTTTTAGGATGTCGCTTCTTAGAATTCTTTGGATTTGGTAGTTGCTGGGCTGCTAAGGCTTTCTTAAAAGATTTTCTAGTGTTAATAAGGCCAAGTTGTAAGAGTTTTTCTTGTTCTCTTATCAAAGAATCGCAAAAGACATCAAAAGAGGGGGACTTGTAGGGTGTTATTTGAGAAATGAGGGCTTCTCTAGTGGAATGGAAGGTGGAAACAAATACAGAGTATGTAGGGCATAGCTTAGTAAGAATGGAATAGATAAGACTACCATATTCGTTTTTGACCTTACAATCTTCTAGGAGAAGTATAAGGGTCTTGAATTTGGACAAAAAATCTTCAATAGAGGAGAAATTATTGGGGTCCAAAGTAAGCAACTCAATTTTCAAGCTGGAGGGCTCTGATTTCATTTTGAATGTCAAAAACAATATTTAGCTTTTTTCATACCTTCATCAGGGGAGTCAATTTATTGGATATGAAATCTAAGATCTTGAGCATAATTGTTCAACTTTTTCCTTGAATTTTGCAGCAAACCATTCATGGCATAACATGCTCCTTCTTTAAATGATTCTAAGAGGCCAACAAAAGGATCTTGAAAAAATACTTGGTACCGAGGATTCAAATAACAACCTTCATCTAGGACTACTCTTTGTTCCAACTTGTTGTGCTCAGGATCCTTTTCAAAGAGAATACATTAAGGGAATTTTGAGGTCTAAAATGGGCCTCCTAAGGAAATTATAAAATAATAGTGGAAATAATAAAATAATATTTTATTACATCATCAAATTTTAGAGTGAAAAAAGAAAAAACTACTTTTTCAACTCGTATTTTGAACTTATCTCCCTAATATTTTACTCAAATTTCGAGTGGGAATACTCATTGGATGAAAAATTTGAATCCTCATCCAAAGAGTACCCATATTGCATACTTTTTATGGACTCTACTACACTTAAAATGAGAAATACATGAAAAGTGTGATTGCAATTGCATTTTTCGTTTAGCAGGGTCCATCAAAAGTATGTAACATGGGTACTCTTTGGATGAGGAATTAAATTTTGCATCCAACGAGTACTCCCGCTCGAAATTTGGGTAAAGCCTTAGGGAGATAAATTGAAAATACTAGTTGAAAAAGTAGTTTTATTATTTTATTATTTTTTTAATCTTTTTACTTTTTTACTCCAAAAATGGTGAATCATCCCCCATGGGTGACATAATCATCTTGAATCCTATTGGTTCTTATAAAGTTTATTTTGGTTGTACATTTTTCTTAGGAGGCCCATTTTAGAACTCAAAATTACCCTAATGATCTATACATTATTCATGGTCATCTCACATGGTATCTTCCTAGTATATCAGTATGTTATCCTCAAGAAAATCTAATATATCTTGACTGAGATTGCTAAATTTTTTCTGAAGGCCATCATTTTGATGAACAAAATTACTTTCTACCAACAAGCCTTCTTGTGAATGAAAAACCACCTCAACATTAATCTGTTCTACATTTGTTCCTTCAGGAGGAACGACTTCAATACATAAATCAACAGTAAAAAAAATAGAATTAATCCCCTGATCACATAAAGATTGAGAGGCTAGCTACATACTTAGAATTTGATTAATTTCTTCTTCAGTTAAAGGAGCATGCAATCATTGTTTTCTTTGGATTAAACAACAATTTTTTTCATTCTCTCGTGAATATTGATCATGAGACTGGATGTCTTCTTTAGCCTTATACAAAAGAGAAGATGAATTATCATTTGTATCCTTAGAGAGATCTTGTGGATCTACTTTCACTTCTTGATTTCTTTCATCTTCAACTAACTTCTCTTGATTATCATGACAGTTTACTTGAGAATGAAATCCATAAATTGCTTCTAATAGATCCTCATCATGCATATTCCCTAGATCTTCATCCATAATTTCAATGTATTATATGAAATCCTCAAACTGATCACAATAATTTTCGGCTAATGAAAACGGTGGAGAATATTATTCATAATGCTCATAAAACGCTTTATGGGAATCTTTTAAAGAAAACAAGCTACCAGGTTTTAAACCTTCATACCATTCCCTTTCTTTTCCTTCTAATGTTGCCATGAACATCTTCATGCGGCAGTCCTCATGCCATTCAACTTTCAACTTCCATGAATGTATATGAAATTTAATGAGATGAAACAAAGCATCATCAACATTCTCATCTTGAAAAAAGGAAAATTTCTTTGCCAATTTACATGAGGCATTTTGTTTTGGAAACCGGGAATGTGATCTCTGTTCATTGGAGCATATATCCTTGTAACTGATCTTATTTTTAGCTTGTGGAGTTGCCAGTGAATCTCTATTTCTGGATTTTGCTGCCAATGGAGTCGCCAGGTGAATGCAACAACCTTTTGGTGTTTGACTTCTGTTCACCATCAAAAGTCAAAACTTAAACTTGGAGTGCATTACTGGAGATAGTTTTTTTCCCCAGTATGGTCGCCACTATGTTATCACTCCATAATTTTGAGGCTGAAACAAAACTACAGAGGTAACATCAAAACCACTTTGGGCATAGGATCTAGCCCTCCTAGACCCAGCGAGGGATCTCTCTGTTAGATATAGCTTTGTTAATTGGGAATTCTAGGCTAGCTATTAGTGCATAAGGGTTTGTTTGAATATTTATGGTTGAGACAATAGAAGAGGGCCACTGGGCTATGGAGTCAAACAAGGGTAAACAGATTCAAATGGATGAATAACCGAAATAATGTGTAACCAGGCAAGCTAGTCATGCCAATGGATCTCTGCAACTTGTGAAAGGGAAAAGGAGAAGAGATTAAGGTTAAATGTGAATGCAGAGCATACCCTATCTGAATTCTGCATTCAAATCTTAGAGGAAAACATAAATTACTTCTTCAAGAATGAACAGGGTACCTTATGGAAAATCCTACACAAAAATTTCTTATCCACAGTAAAGAAAGAAAACAATATATGAAACAAGAAGATGACAAATTATATTGAGAAAACACTTCACCATATATCATAACACAAGAATCTGGAAATAATAGTGTCCTTCCATTCATCCAAAAGAGTGTTTACAACCATATGAGCCTTTTACAATGGTTTTTCCTTTTCCGAGCTCCCTTGATACTATTAATGCATGCAGTATTTAACTAAAACATAAGTCAGTTACTCTATCTACTGTAGTGATTGTCATTAATCACACTCAAGCAGGAATCAAACAAGTGGAACCATGCAATGGTAGTGATATGATGAATCTGACAAACAACGCCTATGGAATTAACTTCAACAGTCGGTTATTGATTACAGAGTTGGGAAAATTTTCCTATTGGGATCATGAAGTGGCCATGATAAAATAAATATGACATATGGCCCTACTTCTTCAGAAAACCGTTTTGGGATAATTAAATCTGGTGATGCGCTGGCTAATTGTTTCACTATGCCCTATTATTCTACTCTTTCGCCCGAATCTGCCTCTTCTACTCGTGTCGGGTCCCTTACTCGAGCTTATCTGCCCATGTTCACTTTCCTTCACAAAAAAACGTAACTACACATAATCCTAGACTTCAAATAAATTCAAATCTTCCTTTGAAAATTATCACGTCCATCCCTTTATCGCATTTTGCTTTTCAGCATTTATAAAATATTTCTAAGCACTTATCCTCCTGAGCTTGCGAACTATGATATGCAATTGGGTCCCATAGCTGGACTTCAATTCCTCTAGATTTTAGCTTTGAACTACATCGCGTCCAATTCAACATCGCAAATCGCAATATTTAATGTTTATCACAAATCGAAAAATAGGGGATCGAAGGAAATGAGGTAAGTGCTAAAACTTGTGAAGTGCGATGTGTGATGACGGAGGGTGATGTGGCAGGAGGGAGGTGGGGTCCATTAATACCTCAAATTGAAAATCGAAAGTTTTTTTATGAGAAACGAGAGTTAAAGGCTAAAAATTGCGAAGTGTGAAGTGCGATGAGCAGAGGTAACGTGGCAAGGAGGTGCGCCTGCCCGCAGATCACAAATCGAAATTTTTTTTATCAGCGCATGGAGATAAATGTTAAAGCTTGCGAAGTACGAAGCGCGATGAGAGGAGGTGACATGGAAATGAGGTGGTCCCGCCCGCAGATTGCAAAACAACATTTTTGTTATGAGCGCGGGGAGGTAAATGTTAAAGTTTGCGAAGTGCGAAGTGCAATGAGCAGAGGTGATGCAGCAAGGCGGTGGGCCCCAACTTGTATCGCAAATCACAGGTTGGGGAGTTTTGTTATGAGGAATGGAGGGTGAAGGGTTAAGATCTGCAATAGGCGATTTGTGACGAAAAGATAAGGATAAAGGTAAAGTGAGAAAGCGACAAGGGTGAGTTTTTATCGCATTGGGACTTTGGAAAAGTGAGAGTAAATGCAGAGCGACAAGGTTATGTTTTTGTGATGCAATAAAGGTAAGTGGGTCCATAATATGATAAGTGTGGCGATGATACGTGATATATTTAAAAGACTTGCTGTGGGTGGTGGATCTGATATAAAGTCCCGAAAGCATAGATATTTGGATTTGAATTGTTTTAATGGAATTTCGAGCGTCAGAATTTAGAATTTGGAAAAATGAAGGGTAAAAGAGGGTAAGTGAAATGAATGAGGGCAGGAATGAAGCTTGCTCACCATTACAATTTATCAGCAACACTTTCCTTTTTCAACTGAACTGAAAGGCAAATTGATTCATTTGAAGTTCTTGACACTCACGATTTCCCTTCCTTTTTCTGGAAATGATATTCATGGAATATTATTTTCAATATGAAAGATATGAGAAATAATCAGTCACCTTGTGATACTATAGATTATAGGGTACTAACACACTGAATATTAGTGGGTTGATTAGAAGGCATAACAATGACTATCACAAAAGATGATAAACCAAAATTTTCATGTTGAATTTGACAAGATTGGGAATTTTGAGACGGGATTGTAATGCAAACATGATTTTGTTCATTAGGCTGAGAAGAATGAACATCATCAGGAATTACCATACATGAATAAAATAAACCTTCTTGTTTCAAAGAAAAATACATTTTTGGGGGTTTGTACCAGCTAGAGTATACAAGACGATAAATAACCCTCTTAACATGTATGGGAAAACACATAATAGAAATAATAACAAAAACAAGAATCCTATGAAAATTTTCAGCATATGATATCTGATCTTTCCTTGTCGATTCCTCATTTTATATGAGCAAATTTTTTTTCTTCAGTAAAATATTTTTCTAGTAGAGTCGCTAAATGAATGACTAACAACCAAACTTCAATATCTAAATCTTGTTCTCCATCAAGAAATAGATCTCATTACCCATGGAAAAATAAATTTGTTTCTTTGTTCCCCGAAAAACGATGCCAAAATATGTTGTAACTATTGAATAAAAATCGTCGTTGTGGGGGAACCAGTGCTCAAGACATCTTAAGATTGAATAGAAATAGTTAAAATCAATGACTAGAGGGACAATCCGAGGGATTGCAACCAAAACTTCTAATTCTAAAACCCTAGATTTCCAAAAAAGAATGGCGAGAGAAACTCTTAGAGTTGTAGGCTCTTGGACTAAAGGAGTGATTTGAGGAAAAGAAAGATGACAAAGTTCATACCAAGGAAATTAAGAATCTGAATGCAACTATTGTAGAAATAATACTGAAAGGTTGAGAAAATGTGGTTGAATTTACTCTGCTGAGAAAACAACATTAGTAAATATGATGAATAAAATAAGCCAAAAACTTCATTACACTCATGTACATAGAGGAAAAACATTAAATGAAAAAATGAAAAAACAAAAAGGAAAACATTTCTACAACTACGCGCAAAGCTAAAATGAACACTATTGTGTATTGTGTATTCTATAATTTCAGAGAAAATTTCTGATTACAATGCCAGAGATAAGACCTTGACTCCAAAAATTTGAGGATTTACCATAATTTATTTCTCGTTTTTATTCCCCTTTCCCGAAACCTAACAAATTACTCTCCAAACATATTTATTTGATTAGAACCGACTCTTGACTTGGGAATAAAATCGTTTTTAAACAGTTATAAGAATTGTATATCGAAAAGCCTTTAAAATTACAAAAATAGTTTTACGTTATATATATATATATTAATTATATAACATTAAACTAAAACAAAACATATTTTTTGTTTTAAGAATTGAATATTGTTCCTCCTTTTAAATACCTATTTAGGCATATATATATATATAGCGGGCCCGAGTCTTGTCAATGCTTTGTGGAGAAATGTTGAAAGACAAATGTCGATGTGGGTTCCAGTACTCTTGTATGATTTGGAAAAACCACGTACAATTCTTCGAAACCGAATACTGCCCCCTAGGACCACCGCTGGTGGTTTCTGGAACTACTATGGAGTGGTGTCGGAATGATTTTGGGCCATCAATCTATTGATGGGAAGTTTGACTAAACCACTTTCTGGGATCACACTTTGACTTAAACATCGTGTGCTTCATGTTATCGGGGTTTCGTTGATCTTGAGCGTGATAAGTGGTGGATCGTTGATTATTTTTACACCTTTATGTTCTGAAGGTGTTGGCGTAGTATTTTATATAATCATGTGAGGCCTTCAAAGAGGAAAAATATCACCCCAGAACTCATCAATTTTTTCATTGTGTGGAATTGAAGCTAAGCCATCCTTTATCAAGTCCACTTGATCATTCCTAGTCGTAAAAACAATAACACAAATTTCATTCATCAACCTAGCGTTATACATTACACACTTGATGAACCTAAGAACCATCCAACTGTTCATTTTGTAAACCATTTTCATAGTAATAACCTTCACGGTGAAAGTATGACCATTAGTTCCTGATCACAATTGGTCAATGTTGGTGAATACATGTATTCTATCTGCTAACTGCCCTAGCTGAGAAATAATTGAAAATTTAGTGCCTCCCTGAAAAAAATAGTCGTGGAAAACAGGGCGCACGATCTGGCTCAACAACGCACATCTGAGTAGCGACACGAAATAATTCTCATAGGTACAGTGGAGTCCCTTGAATATGCAAAGGACTTTAAAACGTCTATAATTATTTTCACAACTATTCTATAAACCGTTGGGATGACAGGGTGAGGATATGGGCACTCAGCAGAATCATCATCACAAATACCTTGTGGAGCAAATTTGCGTGGAAATTGTTGAATCAAATAAAGAGAAGACATGGTCTCTTGACATTGTTCCGTCACAGCAAGTGATGGGTGAGCACCTTCATAAGCTTCGTTAATCACAAATTGCAATCCAACGCACGTGTCAAGGGTAATTGTCATTTAGCACTCTTCTGCAACTTCTTTGAGGAAACTAGCTTTGGGAAAACTAAGAATAGATGTTGCTACATGATTGAAGTCAAATCTACAGAAAAAAAAACCCCTGCTTATGGAAATTAGAACCAGTCATACTATGTCTTACCATCATCTTGTATTTCCTTTTTAGTTTACAAAAGTACTTTCCATTCCTTGCACCTCTTTTGTTTTTATGGCAATCAATTTTGCAGTTTCATTTAGAGGCTTGCCAAATTTTGTTTATTTATTTATTTTTAATCAATTCACAATTGTAAATAAATCTTCGTACATGAAGAATCTTATTATGATCATCCCTGATCCTGAACACAAGGTGTACAATGCAAATTAAAAACGTGACTATACGGGCAAAGAGGTCTTTTGCTAAAGCTTATCCAAGAATATTTGGCATTTTAGCAGTGCCATATTGTGCTACAACACTCAATGACTTTGATGAGATGTCCATCTTATTAGACCTTACCAACTCCTACTACTACAACACCCAATGACTTTGATGAGATGTCCATCTTACTAGACCTTACCAACTCCTACTAGAGGCTCATATTAGGGTTCTCTCTTGTCACCCAATTGTTAATCCAAGTGAACATGGGTGGAGCTAAAGCGAAATTTTCCTAGTATGAGTCATAAGGCAAAGCATGTGAATATTTGAAATAACACCTCTACTTAAATCTAGTCCTCATTTTGCCAAGTTACAAAAACTATTTATGATTCAGATATATTCCTCTAAGTATGCTATTATTGTATTCCTCACTCAATATGGACATTTAATTGCCTATCACAATAAGAGACTCTATGATGTTGCTTTCAAATATCCTTGTTATAACCTTATTTTCCACTCCATTATAGTAAGAGGGACCCACATTCAACTTACCTTAGTTGCTGGCTAGAATGCATACATTTTCACCCTTTATTTACTTATGTGACTTTTATTCCATGTTAAAAGGGTGTAATTACATAATTGAGCAATTTCTCATAATTATTTTGCCAAAATATTATAATTATGAGATAATAATTATTTCATAATTGAGATAATTGAGAAAAATATCATAATTGTGAAAACAATTTCTAGAGTTTCTCATTCCCTCGGAGATCAACTTGATCCACCTGTGTGTGATTTGGCTAGTGGTCCATTATTGTAGAAGTTTCCTAACTTCTCAAGCCCCTAGGTTTCTAGATACATTCTCCCATAGGATAGAATGAGCCTATATAGACTCACCAAGAGGAAAGGGGCAAGGGAGAGTATCCATATGATAGTGCGAGAGCTCTACTATATTGGGAGGAGGATACCATGGTATAAGCTTTAGCACAAGATCTCACTTATGAATGTATATTTGTATCATTTTGTTAATGATCAATAAAAAATAGTGTTCCCTTTCCTACAGATATGAGTTTATAATGAATTATTCATATCTATTTTATTTTTTAATATGGGACTCTTCTATGGAAGACTATTTGTGGTCCTTGTTTAGTAGTGCTTGTGTGCAGGTTCTAGATATGTTATGGAGGATGATATCTATTGGTTAGAGCAAGGAAACTCTGTATTATACTCAAGATTAGTCACCAATTTGCGAGGGCTTCATATTCTAGCTCAAACCCTAGTTTAGGGATTGATGTATAATTAGTTGTTGATCACATGGTTTTGGATTCATATCTTTGATTAATTTTGGTAATTCATTTTCGATCTGGTAGTCTTGATTAGGGTCATAAGACTATGAAGCAATATTTCCTTGTGGCTATGTGAAAATTAGCATAACAATCCCACCTATGAAAATGAGATGTACTCCATTCTATAAGCATGCCAATAGTATACTAATTATAATATAGGAAAGGAAATGGTCATCCACATTGATCACAAGCCCTTGAAATTCATGCAAACATAAAACAGGTTCCATAAAAATTGGTCCATATACTTGTAATGATTCCACTTGAATGTTAAGTACAAAAAGGGTTGCACAAACCATGTTGAGGACTACCTCAGTTATCCCTTGGTTGTTTAACTAACCACAAATATTAACTCTTGTGAGAATGAAGCCTCCTAATGGATTCAATTGTATGGAAACACCATAATTTCTTGCTACATATCAAACACTTGGAACAAGTAAATTTTTCCAAATTTTCACCTCTATGATGCACTTTTGTGTTATCCATTCAATTTTCACCTCCAAATAGATGGGAAAATAGAGGTGATCAACAACATGATTGTGCATATCTTGAACATGAAAAACTCCAAGAATCCATGTACATGGGATGAGAGCCTTCTATGTATTCAACTTAGCTATAAAAAATCCCTCCACAAGTCTATTAACCATATCCATTTTGAAGTGTGCCTAGGGTTCTAGTTATTAGTCCCCATTGACATAACTCTTCCCCTTACATCTAAATGGGAAGATTCATCCCATGTGTACACTAAGAAAAATAGAGTATCCAAATTTGTTAAATGAATTTAGCATATCCAAAAATTGATGCATGATATCTAACAACCCCTGGTTGATTTTCCATGTGATAAAAATGAGACCAATGTCATGGGACCCATATTCCAAGTTCAATGGTGGTAAAAAATTATAATGTACATCAGTTGTGGTTTATTAATGGCTGTGTAAATTGGTAAAGATATTGGCAAAGGAAAAGAGGAAATAAATGGAATTTAATTAAGGAAATAATGTAAAATAGGAGAAAAGGAAGGTGAAGAGACAAAAATATAAATGTAAGGGAAATTAAAGATGAAATGAAGGAAAATGAAATAAAAATAAAAAAAAATGAAAGGAAGAGACTAGACATCAATGATAAAAAGGAATTAGAGAAACAATTGACAACTTTTGATAGTTTGTGGCTCATATCCTATTCATTCTAGCACTCATACACTCTTACACACTTAGATAATTCTTGGAGAAACCTAGCATTCATTTCGATTTAGAGAAAAGCAAGCAAGAAAGCAAAGGAAATTCATGGGTAGCAGAAAAAAGGATTGGATCAATAGCTATAGCCGAAGTATATTGTAGGTAACCAGATGCATGTGTGATTTCCTTCTTGTGATTTGGATGCCTGGTACATGAATGTGGTTCCTTTGTTATTTTTTATCATTGGCATGGATATTTTCTTAGATTAACAGTGGTTTCAGCCTTTCCTTTCCATTTCCTAGACAACCATGATTAAGTGGGTTCTCTATCTATATTTTGATTGGTTCTCAAACTCCCTAGTGGTTGTGGGTTGGTATAGAATCTTTGGATCCTTGGAACAACTTGGGTTCCTTGGAGGTTGTGGGTTGAGATGGTATTTCTCTGAAGCCCCATAACAATTTGAGTTCCCTGGAGACTACAGGTTGAGATAATATTCCATGGAGCCTGTTATCACTATAAAAGTTTTCCAAACTTAGACAGTTTGCATTAGTTCCTAAGTCATGGTATTAGATAGGGGTTAAGTCATTTTTATGTTTTTAGAGTCTAAGTCATAGGGTTAGAGTCTCATTTCCATCATCAATTAAAGTCCAATAACCTTGTTTCACACTTTAAGGGTCCCATATTATGTTTCGGAAGTCATATGTTTAGTCATTTTGAAAAAAAATTCGAATAAGCCACGAAACCATGTTTTCGTAGCACAGACAATGTTAAAATATTCTTTTGCGCTACGAAAACACTGCTATTTTCATAGCGCAAAACCCTGAAATTACATTACATGCACTACAAAATCGGGGATTCGTAACCAATTTTGTCCAATTGTCAAATCCATCAAATTTTGTTAAATTTTCATGATTAGGTGTCAGTCCACGAATCCTTTCTCACACATGCAACCATTCATAACCATCATGTGATTCGTTAGGGGTCATTTATCATTAGCCATTTTTAAATTTGAAAGGGGATGGTTGTTCTTGGTTGTTTTGTCTCATGCAAAAAACACTTGGTGCATGTATTTCTTCGAACGATAAGCTTATGGTAAGCAGAAACCAGAGCTTCTCTCAATTGTCAAGTAAAGGCTGAACCAGTTATCAAGCGAGGCTAGACCCTTAATCAAGCGAGCCAGTTTCTTTGAAATCAAGTGAGGCAGTTTATTACAGGTTTTTCGAAGCCACAGGGATTTCGAGGGAAAAATGACAGAGGCAAAAATAAACCACTGGTCAGGTCACTGTTTGAGAATGGAACCTGAAGGCATAGAGGCTCTCACCAAGGATAAATCAGTTGAAGAAACCTTCAAGAAGGCAGGATGTTGGAGATTCTGTGAAAAGCTACAGTGAGGTCATAATCAAGTCACAAAAGAATTTTCCATTAATTTCACACGTTCAAATACAAAGGTTGGATTTTTAAACTTGCAAATTTCTCCTGAAATTATATCATTAGTGACAGAGATTCCAAGGGGATAAAAAAGGTGGTTCAAGAACTTTAGGTTTGAAATGGAACCTTGTAAAATATTTTCGAAGCCAGAGTTGGTGGACACAGATTTAACCAAAGCAGTGCCAAGAGGTTATGTCAAGACTACATATTCTAACCTGCTCTCCAACATTCAAAGGTACTTCACCTGTGAAGGAAGATACCATTAGGTGTATTCTTATCATTTCAAACTCTTATTGCATTTCACTGGAATAATTTCTCTAGATTTACCTTTCTTCCTATTTCAAAGTTTGGCCAAGATGGCAGATAAGGTGCAGATGAAAACTCAGGCATGTGAAACTTCATTATTCCATCATGGTCTAGTTAAATTAATAGTTTTGCATGAACTTCAGAGGGTGAATAGAGAATGGTCTACATTTCTATTTTTGTGTGTATTTGGGGTGGAAACACATTGAACAGGTGTTAGCCCTAGGGCCAAAGAAAAATCACCATCAGAAACCAGTGACCCCGCAGAAACAAGATCAAAGAGAATTGTCAAGTTAAAGCCTAGAAAGCAAGTGAAAGAGCCAGAGATTAAAACACCAGTGATTATTCAAGAAACCCCTCAACCTGCACAAAAGAGGACAACCAAAGGTAAAGAAACAGTACAGGAAAATTCAACCAGCAAATCAGCCCAAAAAAGATTGACTAGAAGTCAAATAGCAAGGGAAAAAGGAAAAACAGTGGTTTCAGAAGAAGATCCAGGTTTAAAGGGTAGTTTGAATGATATTTTACAAGCTATTGATATTGAGGAATCTCTTTTAGTTAAGGCAGATTCTATAAGTTTGGATGAAGGAAAATATAAGAAGATCAAGTCTTCCAAAAAGTTGGATTTTAATGATGAAATTTCAGAGTTTGTGTTCAAGCCCAGAAGGCCTCTAACTAGGAATTCAAAATAGTTGCAAGGGCTAGATGTGAAGTTAGATAAAGCTGGAGAAGTTTCAAGTGTTTATGAGGAACCCATATACCTTTCATCACCTATGGGTGATTAATAAAAACTCATAAACAGGTTATTCCTCTCCTCTACAATCTATGTTACCTGTATGGATTCTCTCTTTAGAAACATAGTTTTCAATACTCAAAGAGAAAAGAGCATTTATGAAGGAAATAAATAAAAATTAAGACTAGCTAATCTTGAAATTGCTAAGCTTAAGAAGAAAACAAGAAAACATGTTGTTGAGAAGATAAAATTTGATAGAATTAAGACTCTGTGGGAGCTTGAAAGAGTCTCAAAACCTGAAATAGTCAGCAGTGAAGCTCAGTATTTTACCTGGACTCTTCCTGCAATCAAAGAGGCTAAATTTGTGAGAAGGATAAATGTTAATTTAAGGGCTACTAACAGAAGGTTGAAGAGGCAGATTGAAGATCTTAAAATTCAATTGACAAACTCTGAAGGTCAGCTGCAACAGAAGTAAGGCAGTAAGTGACAAATCCATAATACAGTTTTGTTTTGGGAAGAACACAACTTTTTGAAAACATTGCAAACTTGACTTATGTTGATTATTAAGGTCTATTGGCATCAACGAAATTATTAAAGGGCTATAAATATTCTTAAGATTTGAAGATGATGAAAAAACTGTGTAATAAGGAGATACACAACAGTTTCTTAGCACGCTACGAAACTGCTGTAGATGACATATACAACAGTTTCGTAGCGTGCTACGAAACTGCTGTAGGTGTAGTTTTGAGCATTTTTTTGAGGTTTCAAGAGGTAAAACATCTAGTTTTTGAAGTGTTTATGCTGCTAGAGGATGGAAAGGGTTCACAAATGAAGTTCCAGGTGTTAAAGTAGAAGAAATTGGATGTTAAGAGATGTTTACAAAGACATAGTTATTGCGCTACGAAAACAGCTGATATTTTCGTAGCGCAGACACATCAGCTCTCTTTACACTCTTTCAAGGAATTAATTTTGCACAAGTGGAAGGGCATGGTTCTATGGAAGTGATAACACATGTCACTTGTCTAAAAAGGTCAATTTTTGTCAGCAAAAGGATTTGAGGAGCATAAATGAGGGTTAAAGCTATATTGCAGGAAACATGTTCCTAGTTTTTCAGGACAGATAAGGGATACGTTAACAAAATATAACAACAAGGTTATGGACACCATCAAGGTTGAAGATAAGGAGCAGCAGCTGTCAAACATAATATTTAATTCCTAGATAAGGTTGTTTTAGTCATAATAAGGAGTTTTACTCCTAATTGTATTAGGACTCTAGAACAAACAGTCAATTGTTACATGTAATTAATAGTCTGTTTTAGGAGTAGATAGGTGTCAAGATAAGAAATTCGAATTCTCCACAAGTTAGATAAGGGAATCCAAGATTGTAATTATGGATCTATAAGAGACATGAGGTCGAATTCCTCAAGGTTGGAAATTTTCATTAACAAGCAAACTATGTCACTATATCAAACTGTGTGTTTTTATCTTAATACAGATATTGGCTTACTACTCAGGATTCAGAAAGAGTTTTTAATGTGTGATCTTCCTATGGCTTTCATTATCTATCTATTTTCAGTGGTATAAACATATGTTTCTTAGAATTCATTGGAAAATTCTCTAACTTCCTGCATATGTTTTTAAACTATGTTTTGTTCACTTTGTTTTTGTTTCGCTGATACACCTAAAAAGTCTGAAATTCCCTAACTTCCATGATAAGATAATTTTGATGTTTTGTGGGGACATACCTATATTCCATAGCCCAATAGATGTTTTTTGATAAGTAATTCAACCATTCATACACTTTATATCCAATTTATTCTTAGAGTTAGCCATCTAATCCTTTATTCAAAATCTTAAACCTAGTGAGAGATCCCTATCAGGTTGAGGAGGCTAAGCCTCAACTAAAAGTCTGGTTTGAAATAGTTACACCGAAGTAGCCTAAACAGCAGCCTATCAGGTCCTATTTTTGTGATAACATTTTGGTGTGTTTTCCGGGAGCTTGAACATTTCTCATTCCCAAAATCAAGAAACTAAACTTTTGAAGGTAGCAGGAGCTCAGAAATTTTTTCGAGGCTACAATCTACCTTGGTGACTCCACACATTTTCAAAGTTTAAAGGTGGCTTCGAGAAGGAGATATACACAGAGCAATCCTAATCCCAATCCACCTATCACTGTGGACAATCCAAACACTATTTCAAGAGGCAGTCAAAGAATTTCAGAAATATCAGGTACTCCATCTCATTCAAAATATTTCCCCTCTGAAATATTAAGAAGTCCTAAAGACAAAAGATTTGATGATAAAATTCATGAATTTTTTTTAGGTCAGAAAGTGAAAAGGAATTCATTTATATTATCTTAGACTTGCAAAATAGGGGAATTTACACTTCATCCCTAGTAACCCAAGAGGACAAAGAATAATTTTGGGAAGTTGTTACCTCTGAGCTATTGTTCAAAAAAGAGTCTCTAGATAAACTTAAATAACTTGACCCTTTTGAAGTCCTACTAAAATCCAAATTTGGTTTTCCCCTTCCAAATTGGAGCTCAATTGTTAGTGGATTGCAGAAACCAAGTAGCCCTCCTCATATCAGTTCTTCATCTTCTGTTTCTGTCATTCCTAAAACTACTTTTCATCCCTCAAGCATGGTTGCTCCTGCTAGGTATGCACCACTTGTACTCCCTGTTGTTTTGCATGACCTTCCTAGTAAATATGTTTCTAGTATTCCTACTTTGGGTAGGGATGAAGAAATTATAGCAGAGGAATTTGTAGATAGATTTAATGATTTTATAGACAGGGAAGAAGTTGATGATGAAGATGTGAAACTAAGGTTATTTTCATAGAGTTTTATTGGTGAAGTTAGAGAATCATTTAAAGCCCTTGCACCAAGAAGAATTAGAAATTGGGATGAGTTTGAAGATAAATTTTTAAATAAATGGGGAAACAGAACCAATCCAGTTCAAGCACTTACTGAATATAACAGCCTTAGAAGGGTAGTTTATGAGTCTATCAAAAAAATTTCAAAGATATTTAATAAAGTTTTTGACTCAATTCTAGCTCATTTGAAACCTCTGGAAGCCTTAGCACAAATGAGATATGATGAAGCATTTGATTATGACTTTTATCTCTTATTGAGAGAGAGAGAATCACCTTCACTTGATGAAATGAAAAGTGATGCAGTTAAAGTGGAAGTAAACATGATAGCTGCTAAAAAGTCAAAAATGGGAAAAACTAAATTTAAAGAAGAGGAGAAACCTTCCACTTCGACTTCTCAAGACAAATTTGATTCAATGATGAACACCATGGAGAATTTGATGGATAGGTTAGCTCTTGGAAATACTTCGTCTCCTCCTATGCAACATGAACCTCAGTTTAGAAATCCTCAATTCAAGAGACCTTAGAACCAAAAAATGAGAAAATAGAAACGCTGTCCATCCTCCAAGAGGACCTCCTTCTAATTTAGATGAAGAAGATGAGCTCAAATTCCCAAAGAATCCATCCATTGTAAGATGAAGAGATGTCAGAATTTTCTGAATAAGAAGACATGATGAGTCGCATTTGCCAATCATGTTACACCATTTTTTGGTCATCTAACCTATTATCATTAGATGGACCCAAGTACACCATGTAAGACCAACTTTACCCTAAGTAAAATTGCTTTCACTATGTAAAATAACTTAATAAACCACATTTATTAGGTTGTTTATGGTCTAAACAGGAAACCCCAAAAGGAAATATTAAACAAACCTATTTTGTTTAATTTTCCTCATGGAATAATTAATTAGACCATAATTTAATTATTATTCCTAGTCATGTTTAACCCAAAAACAAAGAAATTAATTAGATAAACCTTATTTATCTTCTTATTTTCTAGGAATAATTATTTAAATCTTATTTAGATAACATTCCTTTTTAAATATGACCAAATTACCCACAAATAATTAAATAAATCATTATTTATTTAATTATCCTTCAACCACTTCCTTAAAAAGATAAATAAATCATTTATTTATTTATTATTAACAAATAAAGGGATTTGACCCAAGTCAAATACTTTTTCCCTCCAACAAATATAATAAATATTCCATAAAAGGTGGATCTAGATTTGGTTAACATTATTTTAATCATGCACCAAGATCTAGAATGACCCAATATTTTGTTATAAATAGGAGGGTTTTTCCTACCATTCTTCACCTTTTGCTGCCTATTAGATCACTCTGGATCTATACACTTGGTCACATTTTTCCATTATTTGCTGTGTGAGCTCCCTTTGAGCTCTATTCTTTGCATTGGGTTTTCTACACCAACAAGAGAGAGAGATTCTAGATCTGAAGTGCTGAGGACTTCCAAGAACACATCCCATTGAGGAGAATTGGATATGCCTTCTTGTTTTCCTCCCAGGTGCCCTTAATACAAAAATTCTTTCAAAAATTGTTCTTGTCTTGTCTATTGGTATATGGAGCAAACCCTTCTTTTTACTGCTTAATGTCTTTCTATGCATATATCTGGCTTTTTGCAGCTCTTTTCTTGATTAACTAACTACAGATATGAAGATATTGGGAGCCACTTTTGTTTTTAGGGCTATTAGTTATGTGTAGCTAAAGTGGTCCTTTTTCGTACACTTTGACAAAGGATTCATACTAACAAATGGCGACTCCACACGGGTTTTAAATTACGACTGCTGTCGTTTTTCGTATTCCTTCATATCCAGCTACTTCAGACCCTAGGGTTTCTTTTCAGCTGTTTATTTTTCCTATTTTTATGTTGTTTTTCTCACATAAAACCCAAAAAAATTAAAATTTCTAACTTCTGTGTGTTTCTGGCCCTATTGCGCAGGTAAGCGACATCAGCCGCAACTGAGACGGCAACTTTTCCGAAAATCTGCCGCTGAGACAACCGGAATGGGAGGTCACACTTTTCAGCCCAAAAACTACAACCTGGACCTCGAGGTCACACTTTTCCACCTCTTTTCTGCGACCTGCACTGAAAACAGGTCAGAACCTATGACCTGCCAATTTTTCAGTGGTTTTTCTGCATTTTTTCTGGGTTTTGCTGAAGCTTCTGTCAGGGTTTTCTAGCCTCTGTCTCAGCCCGCTTTGACCTAGTTTTGATATGTTTTTACTCAACTAAGTGGGAACATAGCCCCCTAGGGCTTCAGTACCCTCCACTTTCTGTGGAAGAGTTTTTAGTTGTTTCAGCCGTCTTCTTTTCAGAGTTTCAGCCTTCCCTTTTTCAGATCTGATACCTCCTCCTCAGATCCCTTTAAATCAGCTTTTCTTCCTTTCAAATCACCTCTTGTCATTTTGTTTGGACCTCCGTTTAGGACCTCCTCCCTGTCCTTTCTTCTTTTTGCTGATTTCCTCATTTTTTCCAGCCACCTTGCCTCTGTCTCTTGGCTGTGATCTACAGCTCTTTTCAGCAGCTTTATCCTTTAGATCCCTGTCCCTTTTGAACCTAGATCTATTGGCCTATTTTTAAGTGTGTTTTGACTATATTTTTTCCCTTTTTTATATTAGTTTTGAGCGACCCGCCTTCTTGGGTTGAATCGATGCAATAGTAGCTGTTATTTTTTTGTTATTTCAGCATTATATACTGTTCACTGCAGATTTATTTTCAGTTACGCAACACACTTTTTTCTTGCTCTCAAAACGAAAAGGGTTTAAAAATTAAAATTAATGCACGCCACACACTCACCCTAAGTGAATAAGAGCCTGGTTTACACCGCCAGGCAAAGACTTTAAAATAAATTGACACTGCACCTATCTGCCCTTGTTTCGACATTGTAATCACTTGATTCTACACCTCCTTGCCCTTGTGGTCATTCTTCTTTCCCTTGTGCCGTGTTTTTGTTGTCATCATTGTGCCCCCAAGGTGCACTTCCCGGAGACTTCTTGGCCTTCACCCTCAGTTTCCGGTCGATCGACCTACTCCGTCCCACCGTCGTCGAGCCAGTCCTCCTCCGAGTCCGCACTTCGACTCCTCTTCTGATTCATTGGGTTCTCCTTCTCCTTTTGGTTCTCCCCCTGTCACCTTCACTATGTCTAGTCCAGGGCCTAACGCTAGCAGTGCACCTGGCCCTAATGCCCGAACTACTACTAGCGGAACCGCCACAGGAACTACCTCGGCCATACCCTTGCTGCCGTACATCGCAGGCCTCAGCCTCCCCGATTTCAATCAGTTGATCAATGACCCTATCTGCCACGATGTTGGTTGGCCTGTTATGCCAACCAAGCTCCCCTCCGACATCCCTAAGTTCGAAGGCCTTGCTGGAGAAGATCCAACCAACCATGTCCGATCTTTCCACATGTGGTGTTCCTCCAATTCCATTACCGATGATTCCATCCGTCTTCGATTGTTCCAATGCACGCTTACCGGCGAAGCTTCTAAATGGTATGTTGACCAAGCCACCTCTTCCCATACCACCTTTGCGACCATTGCCCAAGCCTTTTTATCTTACTTCCAGCTCCCTCTCCGATACGATACTGGTACGGAGCTTTTGACCTCTTTCAAGCAAACCTCTTCAACCCGCCTTTCCGCTCATGTCCAGGAATGGTGACGAAGACGAAGCTTATGTCGAGCTCCCCCCTTCGAAGATCGGATCTATATGGACTGGTTCCTTCGCTCTCTCCTAGCTCCCATTGGCAAAGATGTCGCCTCCCATTTTCCTCAAACCGAAGAAGCCGCCCTCTAAATAGCCTTGAAATATGACCTGATCTATGCTCAGTCTGGTTATGTTTATACCGTTCTTCCTGACCTCCCCAGGCCTGGTGGTGCCAACGCCCCGGGGGCCTCTCATTCCGCCGACAGTATCGTTGGAGCCCTTTCCCATCCGCACGCTCAACCTCCTATGGGCTATGGTCTCCCTCAGGGAGGGGCCAGCACCTCTAGCACTCTTCCCCCTCCCGGTAGCATGTATCCAGGATACGACATGCCTCCTCCTTTTGCCCAACCTCCTGCTTACCTCAATGTTGCCCAACCTAACCATTACCTTTATCCGCAGCCTGGTGCGCCAGCTCCTCCAACATATGCGCTTCCATCTCCCTTGCCTCCTCCAAACCCGCAACAGCACCTACAGCCCCCTCCAGGGCAAGTATTTGCACAGCAGGGCACGACTAATCCCCCTTCTTCTCAAAGAAGGCGGAGAGGCAATCCAAACCAATCTTCTCCTGGTACTCGTGGACCCAATCCTCAAGGTGTTGAACCTAACACTGCCAACCAGCAACAGGGCACTCAGCCCAAGCCGGACAGGCCGCTTCGCACAAATAAGCCTTGTTCGTGTTGCGTTGTTTATGGTCATTACACCCACGATTGTCCCCTCTTACCCCAGATGCGGCAGATGTGGGAGTCTCAAGCCACATTGCGCGGACAACACGCCTCCCCTCATGCTCCTCCTAATGTGGCCACTACCCAACCAGCTGTGTTTACTGATCCTTTCCCTCAGCAAGGATTCGTGGCTACCCAACCGCCTGACAGCCAGGTCGCCACTCCACCTTCCCTTTCTAGTTCCTCCTATTACCAGATCCTTATGATGAACTCTGATCCTTCGCCAACCGTCAACCTTCACCTTCAAACTCGGTCTCGCTGGTACCCCAAGCCTCCCACTCAGTCTGCCCCCGAGTCCCCTTCTTCCGGTTCTACAGAGCCTCTTTTGACACCAAATGGGCCCTTACATATCCCTCAACCCAAAGTTCAGGTCCATCCCAAGATTCCTAAAGGACCGTTACATCAAAATGTTGCTTCTGGTCGAGTTGCTCATTCGTATAGCATAGTAGATGATTTGGCGCAATCTCCTGTTGCCATTTCCACACTGGAACTCCTACAGTCATGCCCTTCCCCAAAGAAGGCTCTACTATCTGCTGTGGGTGCTGTAGATCCTGCTGATGACCAAATGATTGTGTTTGACGCCCATCAATCAGACCATCCTCCCCTTCCTGCTTCCGTCACCTTCCAAATCCCAGTCAAAATCCGAAACGCAACCGTTTCTCGGTGTATAATTGATGAGGGGGCATCCACTTGTGTGATGTCCGCTTCGGTTTGGAAGCAACTCGGATCTCCTGAGTTGGCCCCTTCCACGATCACCCTTCGAGCGCGGGACAGCCACGCCTCCCAGCCCATTGGCCTTTTCCGTAATTGTCCTATCACCCTTGCCGGTAAGATCGTTTGTGTTGACGTCGAAGTCATTGACGCCCCTCTAGACTAAAACATTCTATTGGGGCGAAGCTACACCTATGCCATGTCTGCTGTCCCATCCGTGGTTTTTCGAAAGATGTATTTCCCTCACAATGGAAAGATAGTCACCATTGACCAGCTATCTTACCATGAGCCATCGTCTCAGACCGCCCCCGAGACGACCATCTCTTCTGTAGCCAATAATCAAACTATCGATTCCTTGACCAGTGTCTCCCCCGACGTCTACAAAGATTCCTCCCTGCTTGGAACTTTTCCTGGTCTTCCCCCTCCTCATATCTCTGATCCCAGCTTGTCGAATGTTTGCATGATGCAATCGTCTCGGGCTTCCCTTAAGCGACCCACTTCAGCTAGTCAGCAACCTCAGACTCAACCTCGCCCACTGCAACCTGCTCCTAGCCCTTCATCTCTGCCAGCCGGACCTCCTCCTTCTTGCCCTTCTCCTACAGCTAGTATCCCTGAACCCATTTATCCCCCTGGAATGGTTCCCCCAGGCCTTAACCATCTCGGAGCCGTCCCTCCTAGTCATTACCCTACTGGTCATATACCTTTCCTGGCTCCCCCTCTCGGATTCTATTCTGTCCCCATCATGGCCACCCTCTCTCTCCCTAACCTGACCTTGGGTATCCCCGTCTGGTACCTCGACCCTCCGGTTGCTATCCCTCCTGGTCATCCCAAACCCTACATGGCTTTGACACCGGTTCAACTGGTCCCCTTGCTTCCTCCATTTCCACCGTGCCCCCAACACCTCCACAGGACCCTTCTCCTGTCGTGACGGCTCCCGGGAAGAAAGGTAAAGCTCGCAAGGGGGCACCCAAAGACAAGACCACCCCGACTGACCCAGCCCCTCCTCCACCTGCAAAGCCTTGCACCTTGTGTGATGTCGTCGGTCACGCCACCCATGCTTGTCCTGAATTGCCCCATATTCAACCCATGGTTAAAGTCGCGTTCCTCGAGTCTACGGTCCCTGAAGCCTCCATTCCTTCTTCGTCCGTAACCAAGAACCCCAAGACTCTCCACACCAACAAACCCTGTGCTTTGTGTGGTGTCCATGGCCATTACTCCCACCATTGTCCTCACCTAACGCATTACCATGCCTCTTTAGAGGTAGTCCGAGAGTATGAGGTTGAACAAAATCAATCCGCCTCTCCCATACTTGCACAGTATGCTTCGGGCCAGCCTGAGGATCACCCCGCTCCCATCGACATTCCCCCCCTGATGTTCAGACGACAGAGTCCACTACGACCATTCTTTATCTATCCTCCTCTGCAAGACCCTTAGTGTCCAGTCCCCCTGCACCCTCCCCTGTTATTTCACCTGACCCCCTCTTTTCTACCCATACACGAGATCACTCCACCCGTATCTCTATTGACCTCTGTAGTCCGAGTCCCCGCCATACCTCTTATAGCCCTCATATACCACCCTCTAGCTTGTATATGAGCCATAGCCATCCTGCTCATTGCATTCCCTCCCGCAGTTGCCGCTCGATGTCTTCTGTTCACTCACGCTGCCGTCATTGTATCTCCTCCCCCCATTTTTTGTCTTGTGACACCATTCTGCAGGCCCTCCTGTCCCCACCCTTTATCGGTTACGCTGATGGTGCAAGTCGTTACTCCCGGAATCTAGCCTCGGCGGGTTGGGCCATTTTCACCCCCTTGCATGCCCTTGTCCTCTCTAACAGGGTCTGCATTGGTACTGCCACCAACAATCAGGCTGAATATGATGCAGTGCATGGTCTCTTAGCCGATGCCCTCTTTCATCGCATCCTCCATCTGCATGTTCGTTTGGATTCCCTACTTCTTGTCATGCAACTAAATGGTGTTTATCGTGTGCATAACCCTGTGCTGTTTAGACAATATTTACGAGTGAAACTCTTGATACGTGAATTTGAAAACATAACTTTCAACCATGTACCTCGAGAACAAAATCATATGTAGATAGTATTGCAAACCATGTTCTAGATTGGCATTTATCACACGCATTTCATACAAGAAAATAACATTCATAATCATTAAGAACGATGCATATCCATAATATGTGTCACAAAACATGTGTTTAGAGTCCATCTACTCTGATACATATGACATGCCCATATCATGTTACAAAAAACTCAAAACTGAGGGCACCACCTACCCCTACATACACACTAAGGGGCACCACATGCCCCACACCTACTCACTATCTGGCAGATCCCGATCCAATGGCTCTGCCCCTGCAGCCCGTAGATCACGTATGCCTCGACTGGCCATCGCCATGCACCGCATGACACCTCGCCATTCCGAGGGAAGACCAATGCATGCCTCCACATACTGGTCGTCTAAGTCTTGCCACCCATGCTCTGAAACTCTGGTCAACAATGTCTCGCATCTACAGCGGATGTCCTCCAGAAGGGCGGCCACATCCTCATTGCGCGCTGCTCTCGACCTACTCGACCTTGCAGCTCCAGAGGCTGCCGGGCATCCCATATATCCGGCCGGTTTTACCGGAGCTATATCTGCATACCAAAAGTACATGAATCAGTACCATATCTACTATTCAATAAATTTAACATGCCCATACAAGAATAGTTACTTATCACTTACCATCGGGCCCCCATACTTGGCCAGGAGGAAGTGGTAGGTTCGGATCCCCACAATAACTCATCCCACTATAGGGATAGTCGTCTATGTATAACAACATATGATCCCAATGGGCAAAGAACTCAGGTCGAAACACTCGCCTGACCGCCCCTCCTCCTCCTCTGCATAGTAGCCGCCCCCACCAGCGCATCCTGGGCTCTCTCGGGCCCCCATCTGGGAGCTGTATACGAGGCTGCAAGGTCGGGATCTTCTCGAAGAAGAAGGTGCACAATAAATTCCCATACGAGCAATCGTGGTTCACTTGCCGCTTGCAGAGAGACAACTGTTGCTTTAGCGACACCAGCATCATTTGGGCCCACCCATAGTAGGTCCCACTCAACACACTCTCCACAATCATCTTCTGCCCCCGAGTGATGTGATGGAGGGCCTGGTTGCCCAGGATACGCAGCACTGTTGTGGCCACTGGACAGGTCTCTAATCTCTCTAGGTCCCCGATCGGTATCCGAGTCCCCTTGACTTGGAGACCCGGTCGACAATGTCTCTCCACAAACTCCATGATATGCCGCCCCCGCGGTAATACTGGCTGCATGTTTCCCACCATCCCCAGTGGCAGGAGACCCGTCAGGAAATACACATCCTGGACTGTCAGTTCGCCTGTACCCCTACACTACAAAGACCTCATGCTCTGGATCCCAGTAACTGATAATCCAGGCCAACAATGGCTCTCCCGCTCTCATCAAAGGGTTCTCCAAAAACTTTAGAACCCCAAACCTGGCCAACACACGACGGATGCCCTGATCTACCTGAATCTCTGCCCGTAATGTACCCAGGTCTCTCTCTCTCCAGTTAACCCGTATATCTGCCATATCTGCACAAAACCATCATTTTTGTCAGCATACAGATCGGTAATACCATAACCAAACACAAAAACCCAACTCTCCACCATAAAACAACACTAAAACCTCCTCATCTCCCAGGTCGCAGTGTTTTTCCCAATTCTGGGACAGGTCGTAGTTTTTGCCCTTAAACCTGCTTCCCAAGTCACACTTTTTCACCCAAAAAGTGCGACCCGGCCGTAGAGATGAAGGAGGGTATGTTACTGAGATTTTGGGCCCTAAACTGAACTTTCAATCCATGAAAATGAAAGAGTAAGGTTAGGCCTCTTACCCGCAACTGATGGATCTCGATTCCAACGGTCAGTTTGTCCGCTACGCTCGCTACAAGATTTAGGGCCTTCTCTCCTCTCTACATTCACCACAGCAACACTAGCAAATGAGTGAATTTGGAGGGAAAAATGCCTTATTAAAAGAGAACCCTTGTTTCTTCTTTCGCCTGCTGCGACCATACCGTAGCCTCGTTTGCCAAACTGTCTGCACCGTTGGAAAGCTCTCACCGAGCCCTCAAATGGGTATCTGTTATTTTTTGGTGATTTGATACTTAACCAGGACACATTTTGTCCAAGAAGGGTCACTTCACCTCTCCTTAAAATCACATTTCTTCACTTACGACACTTGTACTTGGGGCACCATTTTTCCTCCTTACTTGTCTTTGTTCATGTTAATTTTCGTCATGAGTTACCATCTTGTACTCATATTTTCATGGTCTTCCATTGGGCCTTTACTGTGTGGTAGCACCATCGAGTCGCCGTTGTTTAGAGTATCCAAGTTGAGTCATCATCGCTTTCATGGAGTCTATCCCGAGTCCCTTTGTACCCCGCTATAGCCCTCCATCCTTCATTGCTTGGTCTCTCTCTTGTGTCGCACATTATGGCCTTCAGTCCCACTATCTCTTATCCCTTATGATATTGCGTCAGTCGCTGTCGTGTCATTCATGCCCTTTATGCTCTAACAAGGGAAGTCATCCATTCGCTACTCAGTCCCTTCCATTTCACCATCATCATTAGTGTCAGTCTGTCCGTCGCTCTACTATTTTCTCTCGTGTTGTAGTTGAGGATCTCTCATTGCCTCACCTATGGTGGACCTCCTTCTATCTACATCAGCTCATTCATTCCGGAAACCAGGTGTAGAGGGCGGTGTACCTTGGTTCCAGCTTCTACTCTTGTTCGGTGCCTCGGATCAGGCAAAGGGATCTCTCATTACCCTTTGACTTGATTGTTTCTCCACTCCAGCTCCTTTCGGCATGATCGAGATCCGTATGCTTGATGGTTTAGTGATGCAGCAGCAGCTATTGGTGACTCCCGGGTGTGTGTGAGATGTCTCAGCCCTCATGAGGGGGTGGCCCTGCAGGTAGCCCCCCACATGCCCGGATGACCTCTTCATTTCAGCCTTCGATGCAGCTCCATATATTTGATGATGTCGGCCTTAGCCGCTTGCAGTGCCTCTTTGATTTTCATGTATCAGTCAGATTTTGTGAGCCCTTCCTCGCTTATAGGGGGAATTTGGGTTGTATTTGTATCTCATGTACTCAGATATTATTGTATAAGTCCTGGCTGTTATCCCAGGAACAACATGTATGTGGGATTCCTCATTGTATTATTATTTGGCTCATGTTTATGCCGGTTGTACTGTATGGTTCGGTCCCTTGTTTACTGGACACACTATTCTTTTGTACTTTGTCTCGGCGGGCATAGGTATGCCTCCCCCGCCACCTTTAGCATAGGTACCCTCTCATAAAAAGAGACTTGTTGCACCTGCGAGTCTCGTCTCCTCAGGGTCTAGTTCTTCAGCACACTCGTCTACCTTACATTTCTCTCTCGGACTTCCCTCTTGATGTTTGGTGATTGAGTTCTTACAACGTACTTCGGTCATACGATTTGTTCCTAACACTCGCACGCTGGGGGGAAATCTGTTACACCATTTTTTGGTCATCTAACCTATTATCATTAGATGGACCCAAGTACACCATGTAAGCCTAATTTTACCCTAAGTAAAATTGCGTTCACTATGTAAAATAACTTAATAAACCACATTTATTAGGTTGTTTATGGTCTAAACAGGAAAACCCAAAAGGAAATATTAAACAAACCTATTTTTTTTTAATTTTCCTCATGGAATAATTAATTAAACCATAATTTAATTATTATTCCTATTCATGTTTAACCCAAAAACAAAGAAATTAATTAGATAAACCTTATTTATCTTATTATTTTCTAGGAATAATTATTGAAATCTTATTTAGATAATATTCCTTGTTAAATATGATCAAATCACCCACAAATAATTAAATAAATCATTATTTGTTTAATTATCCTTCAACCACTTCCTTAAAAAGATAAATAAATCATTTATTTATTTATTATTAACAAATAAAGGTATTTGACCCAAGTCAAATACTTTTTCCCTCCAACAAATATAATAAAATATTCCATAAAAGGTGGATCTAGATTTGGTTAACATTATTTTAATCATGCACCAAGATCTAGAATGACCCAATATTTTTTTATAAATAGGAGGGTTTTTCCTACCATTCTTCACCTTTTGTTGCCTATTAGATCACTCTGGATCTATACACTTGGTCACATTTTTCCATTATTTGTTGTGTGAGCTCCCTTTGAGCTCTATTCTTTGCATTGGGTTTTCTACACCAACAAGAGAGAGAGATTCTAGATCTAAAGTGCTGAGGACTTCCAAGAACCCATCCCATTGAGGAGAATTGGATACGCCTTCTTGTTTTCCTCCCAGGTGCCCTTAATACAAAAATTCTTTCAAAAATTGTTCTTGTCTTGTCTATTGGTATATGTAGCAAACCCTTCTTTTTACTACTTAATGTCTTTCTATGCATAGATTTGGTTTTTTGCAGCTCTTTTCTTGATTAACTAACTTCAGATCTAAAGATATTGGCAGCCACTTTTGCTGTTAAGGCTATTAGTTATGCGTAGCTAAAGTGGTCCTTTTTCGTACACTTCGACAAAGGATTCATACTAACAAAGGGGGGGAATCGTTAGATTATTTTAAGGGATATCAACATGCCATTTTTGAGATGAAAAAGAAATATAATCTAAGAAACAGAAATATACCTATCATTGCAAGAAAAACATTGCCTAAGAAAGATACTCCAAAAGTTGCTGAAGCTAGAAATGATACCTCAAAGGTGACTGAAGGTAAAAAGGACACTCCACTTGGTAAGAAAGACACTCAACTTCCTCCTCCTACCAAAGAAGCTGAAAAATCTATTTTTGTTTTCAACCTTGAGAATGAAATTTCAAAAATTAAAATATCAGTCCCATTTAGCGAGATTCTCAAGGTAAATGGATATAGAAGAAATATTGTCAAGTTGTTAAACTCACAACCAAGAGCTGTTGATATTTTGAATGTTCAAGAAGATAATCCTACTATATATTTGGGTCCAAGGATAGAAGATGAACAAAATGAAGAGTTTCATCCTTTTTATGTAAGCATTACTATTCATGATATGAATTTACATAATGCTATGTTGGATTCTGGGGCTTCGCATAAACTTATGCACAAAGTAATCATGTAAAGGATGGGATTACAAATCACAAGACCATATAAGGATTTATTTTCCTTTGATTCAAAAAGAGTTCAATGTATGGGTCTAATCAAGGATGTTGTTGTTGGTCTAACACAAATCCCAGCAAAGACATTTGTTATGGAAATTGTTGTGGCTGATGTTCCTCCAAAGTTTGGTATGCTATTGTCAATATCATGGGCAGCTAAAATCAAAGGCACAATGCAGATGGACCTTACCTACGCCACTGTTCCAGTTTTTGGTGAACAGAGGAGATTGTATCGAGAGACTAAACTGGCTTACATGGTAAGTAGCAAAGATAAGCCTCAGAATTTTTCTATTTATGCCTTTGATACTGAGCTTAGATATTACATTCTCTTTAAAGAGCCAACTGATAGTGTTGATGAAGAAATAAGAGTAGAAAATCAGCAAACAAAAAATCAACAAGTAAATGAAAAACAGATGGAAGAATGGTGGTCACTGTACTTTGATGGATTAGTAGGAAAAGAGGGGGTAGGAGTAGGGATTTGGATTTCAAGTCCAACCGATGAGAGTAAGTTTTACTCTTACAAACTGAATTTTGATTGCACAAACAACATGACTGAATATGATTCTTTGATTTTGGGTCTAGATTTTCTTAAAAAGATGAAGGCCCGAAATATTTCTGTTTTTGGAGATTCTGAATTGGTTATCAAACAAGTGGAAGGTGTTTACTAAACAAAGGATGTAATAATGAGATCTTACAAAAATTAAGTTTTAGACATGTTTGAGAATTTTCAATCTTTTTCCTTCATAGTCAAATCTAGAGATCAAAATTCCATTGTTGATTCTCTTGCTATCTTTGCAAGTCTCTTCATCATTCCTATACATTCAAATGAAAAATATGAGATTGAAATTCATCATAAACCAGCCATACCAGACAATATAACAAACTGGAAATTTTTTGAAGACGATCAATAGTTAAAGAATTTTATTGAGCTGAAAGAAGAGTTTGAAAGTATTCATGTAGATCAGCAAAATATGTTTGTTGAGTCTAAAGGAAATTCTGAAGTTTTTCAATTAAAGAATAATGCAATACCAAAAGGTATTATTCCTCTTGAGAAGATTTTTGATCAAAATGATGTTTTTAAATCGCCAAAATTACAAGCTGATGAAGAGGAAGTAGAGAGTTGTAATCTTGGTACATTAGCTTTGCCTAAAATGATAAAAATTTCAAGGTTTCTTTCAACTGATATGAAATTTAAATATATTGAGATGATGAAGAGGTTTATGGATGTTTTTGCTTGGAATTATGCTGATTTAAAGGAGTATGATCCTTCCATTATTCATCATACTATTTCTATCAAATAAAATGAGAAACCATTCAAACAGAAGTTGAGGAGAATTAACCCCCTTCTCATGCCATTGATTGAAAGGGAGATCAAGAAACTCTTTGATGAAAAAATCATTGTCCCAATCAGATTCTTTAATTGGCTTGCAAATTTGGTACTGGTTAGAAAGAAGAATGGAGAAATCAAAATTTGTATTGACTTCAGAAATTTGAAAAAAGCATCACTAAAGGACAATTATCCTCTTCCCAATATGTATACAATTCTGCAAAATATTTTTGGTTATCAAAGAATGTCAATGCTTGATGGTTTTTCAGGTTACAACCAGATTCTTGTACATCTGGATGATCAAGAGAAAAAAGCCTTCACAACACCATGGGGCACATTCATGTATGCCAAGATGCCTTTTGGTCTCATGAATGAGGGAGCTACTTTCCAAAGAGAAATGGACATTGATTTTTCTAAAGAAAAGGATAAGTAGGTGGTTATTTATCTTGATGGTATAACAGTATTTTCAAAGAAAGAAGAAGATCATTTGAAACACTTAGAAAAGGTTCTGCTGAAATGTAGAAGGTTTGGTATTTCCCTTAATACTACTAAAAGAATTTTTTCTTTAACTTCAGGAAAATTACTTGGTCATATCATTTTTGAAGATGGAATTAGACTTGATCCTAATAGAGTTAATTCAATTCAAAAGGTAGATTTTCCAAGAAGTAGGAAATAGATTCAATCATTTCTTGGAAAAGTGAACTTTGTTAGATGCTTCATTCCTAACTTTCCTGAGATTGTCAAAGATAATAAAAGGATGTTAAAGAAGGGATTTGATATCAAATGGACAGCTGAAGCTAAAAAATATTTTGAGAAAATCAAGAAGG